>JARQOD010001733.1:0-53918 GCA_033576555.1 Oophaga sylvatica | reverse complement strand
TCCAGCAGGTTCCATGGCCGGAGCAATCTGTAACGAATGGAAGCGGAGGCAGAGGTGGTGAAGTTCACATTCGTTTTTATTTTTTAATGTGGAACCTCAAGACCGCGGTCTGGGGGGCTCCGAAGGGGGCGTAACTAGTGAGCCCCGGGTACCTGTAGTAAGGCCCCTCGAACAGGACCAGAATGGAATACCCGGAGGACACAGGTACTACCTCCAGTTAGACCCCGGACACGTGGCAGCTGTCCCAGAGGGACGAAAAGGGTAACAGATATTTACAGAGTCCGTGGAGGGTTCTTGACGGAGAAGGATAGGGTCCTGGTCCAGAACGGATGGTAGCAGGCTGGCTTCAGTGACCTTGTCACGGTCCACGGGTACAGATGGCTGATGGCGGAATGGGATGACACTTGCGCCAGTAATAGCCGAGATTGTCCAGGTTAGCCAGATACGGGTTAGCAATGATCTGAGGAGACAAACAGTGTAAGCGAAGCACAGAGACTGCAGACGCAGCGCAGACAGATCAGGAACAGAACTGGATGTAGCAATGATAGAACACGTTGCTCCGGCACTCCCCTAATGGTGGAGTGACCAGATATAGTACTGAGTGCGCAGCCATTGGTTAATTAGCTATTTCAAAAATTGCACGCTGCCCCTTTAAGAGAGACGGTGGGCGCGGCCTCGCGTCCTAAGCAGTCTATTTGGAGGCCTGCCAGCAGCGTGCCAGGAAGTGGAGGAGGACACAGGACGCCGAGGAGCAGATGGGACAGGAGACCCCAGCCCGCGCGCAGACTGCTGCAAAGGGACAGCTAGAGAAACAGGTGAGTGAGCAGAACGGAGTGCAGAGCCAGCGCTGGGACCGAGTGTAACACAGGCCCAGTAGTCAAAGGGGAAAGACCGGTGAGGGAGAACATCGATAGGGGAGGAGAAGTAATTTTGAACCATAGTTGACAACTGCTGTCTCCTGTCTGTTGCTATAGATTCATGATTACCAGGCGTGTGAGCTGTCCTGGAGAAATCAGTCCACAACATGGTCATGAAACCCCTGTCTCCAACGCCACTTCGGCTGTGTGCACCATGAACACCTTTTCCATTTGGCCCAGTACAGCTCGTGGTCGAACGTGCACCGCTACTGTTTGCTGGGAATGCCTCTAACAAATGGTTTACCAGAGTTGCTTATTTGTTGGCCAATATTAGCTCTAGGTTCTGCTGTGGAATAATGTTCTGTAATTTGCCTTTATAGCGTGGATCGAGGATGCTGGCCAACCAGTAGTCGTCATCCTTCATCATTTTGGCAATGCAGGGGTCCCTTTTTAGGATCCGCAAGGCATAATCACACATGTGTGCCAATGTTCCAGGTGTCAGTGATGCACTGCCAGTGGTGGGTGGAGGAGCACTTTCTGCCAAATCCACATCCCTCCAGTCATGCACAAACCCTGGACCTGAACTTGGCAAGCCAACATTTTCTCTTGCCCCTGAGAAGCATCATCCTCCCCAAAATAATCATCCCCCTCCTCCTCCTCTTCTTCCTCTTCTTCCTTCACCTCCTCCAGCACAGTTCCCTGAGCAGACAATGCCTGACTGTCATGAAGGTTTCCCTCCTCCTCCTCCACTGCCTGATCCTTAATATGCATCAAAGTTTGCATGAGCAGATGCATAAGTGGGATGATCATGCTTATGATGGCATCGTCTGCGCTTACCAGCCGTGTGCATTCCCCAAAACACTGAAGAACTTTACAGAGGTCTTTCAGCTTTGACCACTGCACACCCGACAACTCGATGTCTGCCCTCACACTGCCTGCCCGTGTATCTTCCCATAAATGCTTAACAGCCTGCCTCTGTTCGCACAGCCTCTCAACCATGTGCATGGTGGCTTTCCACCTTGTTGCAACGTCTATGATTAGGCGTTGATTGGGAAGGTGGAGCGATTGCTGCAGCTTCTGCATGCGACTGGAGTCTAGGGGCGAGCGACAGATGTGCGAGCACAGTCTTCGCACTTTATGGAGCAGGGCTGTTAACTCCAGATAATTATTTAAGAAGCACTGCTCCACCAAGTTCAAGGTGTGAGCCAGGCAAGGTATTTGTCTGAGTTTTGCCAGGGCTATGGCCGCCACAAAATTAAGGCCATTATCACTACCTTGCCTGGCTCAAGATGTATACTGCCCAGCCATGACTCAGTTTCTCGCTGCAAGTAGTCTGCCAGTACCTCCGCAGTGTGTCTGTTGTTGCCCAAAGACATCATTTTTAAAACAGCCTGCTGACGCTTACCACTAGCTGTTCAATAGTCGGACACCTCGTGTGCAGCACTGGCAGTTGCGGATGGAGTGCTCGTGCAACTGCGCTCTGTTGACGAGCTTTCGCTTCTGGAGGAGGAGGAGGGTCGAATGCCTACAGCCAACTGTTGCCTATACCGTGGGCTAGGCAGCACTGTCCCACCGCCGCTGTCCCCTGTGGATCCTGCATCTACCACATTAACCCAGTGAGCAGTAATGGACACCTAACGGCCCTGGCCATGCCTACTGGCCCATGCATCTGTTGTGAGGTGCCTCTTTCCACTCACTGATTGTTTGAGTGCATAGACAATGTGGTCTTTCACATGCAGATGGAGGGCAGGGATGGCTTTTCTAGAAAAGAAGTGCCGACTGGGTAGATCATAGCGTGGGACAGCGTAGGCCATGAGGTCTCTGAACGCTGCGCTTTCAACCAAACGGAAGGGCATCATCTCTAATGAGATCAGTTAGGCAATGTAGGCGTTCAAACCCAGTGTACGTGGATGAGAGAGTACTTTCTTGTCCTACTCAGAGTGTCTGCTAGGGTGAGCTGGACTTGAGAGCTGCATATGGGGGAACTACCGGTGGACATGACGGACTGAGAGGGGGTTGGTGATGGTGATGGCCTAGATGCAGTCTTTCGTTGCAAAAACATTGTGATTCCCTGACTGCTTTGGCCTTGCGACGACACCTCATCATTTCTTGCTGGTGGTGTGCCAACCGGTGGGCTTACAGTGTGGGTAAGACTGTACTCGCTACTCAGAGTGTCTGGTAGGGTGAGACGGACTTGAGAGCTGCATATGGGGGAACTATCGGTGGACATGACGGACTGAGAGGGGGTTGGTGATGGTGGTGGTGGTGATGGCCTAGATGCAGTCTTTCGTTGCAAAGACATTGTGATTCCCTGACTGCTTTGGCCTTGCGATGACACCTCATCATTTCTTGCTGGTGGTGTGCCAACCGGTGGGCTTACAGTGTGGGAAGCAGTGGAGCGTTGCTGGCTAACTTCAGTCGGAGCTGGTGCACATGTGATACCTGAGGTTTTGTAGTCCGTCCACGCTTGCAAGTGCATGTTCAGTAAATGTCTAAGCATGCAACTGGTATTCAAATTTCTGAGATTTTTCCCTCGGCTAAAGGTCCTTCGGCACTTTTTACAGATATCCTTCGCCTCATCAATAGGATTTTGGTCAAAAAAGTGCCACACTGCACTCTTCCTACTATGGTATAAATTTTCAGGGCTTGCACGCTGTGCTAATTTGACCGTCTGGCCAAGCTGTCCTGCAACTCTTTTTAACACCGTTTTGGACTGCTGCGGGCCTGCCAGATAACACCAGCTGCAATGTCGATACCTGCTGCGGATCTTTCTCCTCTTCTGATCTATTGCCAGCGGCACCCTCTTCTCCCACTGGATGCCAATCCGGGTCAACAACTGGGTCATCCATCACCTCCTCTTCAATTTCATCTGCACCTTCCTCTGTGTCACAGTGTAAGGTGGTAGAGTATGCGGGAAGGGGCACCTGAGTTTCAACAGGGTCACATTCTGGCTCAGTAGACTGCGAGGGCAATGTAGTGCTGTGGTTGAATGTACCAGCACAATCATCTAGCAGTGGCTGTGCATCAGTGCACTCCATGTCAGATTCACCTTGGACTGGGGAATTCAGGATTTGACTTGATAACCCAGGCATGGTATGTGAAAAGAGCTCGATGGAGTAATCTGAAGTGTGGCCTGCCGCATCCTTCACTTTTGGTGGTGGTGAAGGACACAAGGAAAGGAGCTGTTCCTGACCAGAAGCCTGCACTGACGACTCAGTGCTTGAAGCTTTTGAAACTTAAGAAGAGGAGGAGATAGAGCTGGAGGCTGTTTCGGCAATGTAAGCCAAAACCTGTTCCTGATGCTCCGGCTTTAAAAGCGCTTTACGTAATCCCAGAAAAGGGAGCCTTCCAGGCCTTCTGGAGCCAGACGATGAGGCAGGCTCAACACCTCCTGCCTTAGGTGTTATTGTGCTTTTGGCACTACCAGCAGATGCACCACCATCACCACCATCAGTAGCAGGTGGCCCCCCATGACTACGTCCGCGGTCTCTTCCACCATACTTCCTCATGTTTGTGGAAATGTACCCAAAATAACAGCAGATATATGGTACAGTATCAGAAGCGTACAGCTGTGTCCGGTGAAGGTGAAAAATGTTAATCTCCATATATATTTGTGGAGTAACAGACACAGACTCTCACAGGCACAGTATGGATTACACTAGAATATAAAAACCAAAAAAGTGTATAGTATCAGAAGCGTACAGCCGTATACAGTGCTGGGTTAATTTTAAATCTCCGTATATATTTGATGAGTAAGACACATGGTCACAGCCTCAGTATGGATAACACCAGAATATGAAAATCAGAAAAAAGTGTACTCTATCAGTAACGTACAGCTGTATACAGTGTTGGGGGAATTGTAAATCTCCCTGTATATTTCAGGAGTAACACACACGGCCAGAGGTCCAGTCTGGATAACACCAGAATATGAAAATCAGAAAAAGTGTACTCAATCAGTAGCGTACAGCTGTATACAGTGTTGGGGGAATTTTAAATCTCCGTATATATTTCAGGAGTAAGACACACGGTCACAGGTCCAGTCCTGGATATCACCAGAATATGAAAATCAGAAAAAGTGTACTCTATCAGTATCGTACAGCTGTATACAGTGTTGGGGGAATTTTAAGACACACGGTGTTATGCGCTCGGTTGCAACAACTTTATTATATAATGGATTGCAACCGAACACGGGGTCCGCGATGCAGTGTATAGTCACTGCTGCCGAACACCCCTAGAGTATGAGGGTCAAACTGACAATAGAAAACTAATATTAGATCTCGACTGTGTTACTTCACACTATGGGAGATGTAGCTTTGGCACTGTCTCCGTTAATCGTCACGGGAGATGTGCTATCGACTGGCGTAGATGTAGCCCTGTTGATGGCACAGAAGCCACTTGCCAGATATTAGGTTTGCACTATGTGCTGCATGCCGGTATAGGCGTAGCCCTGTTGACTGCAACAGAAGCTATGTGTCAGCCGCTAGGAAGTGCGTGCGACTAACTCCAGGCGTACGTGCTCCCAGCCGGCATGAGACCGGACTGAGCAACTCTCTGTTCAGCTTGGCAGGCGATGCCCAGGTTATGTGCCCCGCAGTCTGCTCAGGGTGTATAGCTACCCTATATTTGTAGCAAGACTGCCACATTGGCTACAGGTTACGTGCCACACAGTCTGCTCAGGGTGTATAGCTACCCTATATTCGTAGCAAGACTGCCACTTTGGCTACCTGTCTGGCATAAGCTAAAGCTGCCTGAAGGACCTGTGCTAATTAGACGAGCGTACTCTGGCATCGGCAGGTTCCGGAGAGCAAAGCTAGAGAGCACGTGGAGCCCAGATTCTGGTACGTCCACACAAGAGCATTGACTATAATAGTATGATCTGACTGCGCCGTGCTGCGGACAGACAAGCTATGTAAGGGCTAAGCTCCGCCCCCAGCCATCTCGTCAATCGCATCACCGATGACGTCATCCGCGACCAATCAGGTGATGCCAGGTCAGAGGATCAGCTGATGTGTCGACCCGCCACCACAATTGTGGGTTACCAGGACAATGGGGTACTCAGAGCCGAGCCCATGGAAGTCTATGGGGTTGTCACAGGTAGCGGTGGCTCGGTCTGTGGCCCTAGCGGTCTGGCGTATGTTGGGGGAATATTTACAGGGGATAGATTTATATACAGTTCGTGACGCCACCTGTAGTCTCTGGTAATTTGTACCAGCGTTGCTGTAGATCTCTGAGGGGATGGTGAGGCAGCTAGATGTCGGGTCCCCTACAGGTGGGACTCTTCCCTCAGGACGATGGTTAAGGCAGGGTTGTGCAGGCATGCAAGTAAATAACACAGTCTCACACATCAGCGTCTTTCCATACCTTTACTTGTAAGATGGTAAGGCAGGTCCCAGGGAGGCTGATCCAAGGAGAATGTATTTCGAGATAGCAGCTGGACAAGTTAGGGGCCTCCTTTACTTTCACAACGATGAGTACAACCAGCATGAAGCGTAGTTCCCTCTATAACTCCAGCTATTCCAAAGCTGTACTGCCCAGTCAGTTTTGTGGTCGGAGCCTTCCTGTGAGAGAGCTGAATTCCTATCTTGCTGATCAGGCTCAAAGTCTTCACTCCCCCTGACCCCAGTTACGTACCGACTATTTAGGGGCTGCTTTCCGCTACCTAAGGTCCGGTAAGCCTCTGGGTTTCCTACCACCATGCATGAAGCTATGGTGATCCTTCGGTCTCCAGTGACCGGTAACAACGTGCAGGACTTCTCCAATCCTATTGCACTCAGAATTTCTACCACTGTGCCTTTCGCCTTGTCCGCGCTGGTAGCATAAGCATTTCTCACTTCACAGGTTAATAAAGTCAGTCCCTTTCTTAATTCCTTTCTTGAGCTTGTTGCCAGACTCTCAGTAATCTTCTAGGCAGGAGCACGTCTCTGAACCTTCACTGTCCTTGGGACAGGAGACTGAAGTATATCTGCAACTCACTTCTTTCTTCTTAATAAGTGTCTCAGTCTGTCTTCTAGTGGGCCACAGCTCTGACCAGGCTGAGGTGATCTGGCTCACCTGTACTGGCCTCCACTTGCTGAACTGCACAATCAATCCCCCTCTGTCTTCCTGACAGGAAACTGACTGAATCACTCCCTTCTGAACACTGACTAACTGGATCTCTTCCTCCCTCCACGTCCAGGCTAGACTGACTGACTCCTGATGCATGTGACTAGACTTTATATACCTGTGGGCGTGTCTAAGTGTGTGTTGAAATGAATGTTCATTCAGCATTAAACTGCTATCTCTCCACACATTCTCCAGGGTACTGCGTGTGCCTTACACCAGGGCTACACATTCCCCCATGGTAAATGACAGCACTCCCGGGCTGTGAAATACAAAGAGACAATTTTGTTTATGCATTAAACATCAACATTAAACATTAATTCGTCCCATCCGGGAGGTAAGGATGTCTTGAACGTTGCGAACAAAACATTATATATAGAAAAGTACAAATATTAAATAACATTTTCATATAAATAGACAATATGCTTGTGAAGGACCCGCACCAAACCTTCAACGTGGGTCCTGGGTGGGCTGCAGGACATCCGAATGCAGACCTCACTCAGTGCCACACCACACGGGTTTTGTATTCAGAGGTAATTGTGCTGGTTTTATGTAAAACCAAGATTAGGCACCGAAGCGCAACTATATACAGATAAGTTCTGGGCTGGCACAGTCCTCAACCTCGAAGTCCATTGTAAAACAAAGACACATTATGTCAAATCACATCATAATAAAGTGCAAAAATTTTTATCTAATTACCCAGCCGGGCATTCTATTTTTGGCAATATATATATACGTTATATACACATTTAACTTGTGCAAAAATTGGCAAACATTCTTAAACTTTTTACAACATTACTTATGGTAGACCCCTATCTGGATCTCACCGGTTTTTCTCTTTACTGTTTAATTATTTCAAATACATTTTCCACCCCGGGGGCTGGAACAATGCGATGGTCCCTAGATCCCATTACTAACAAGTCGTGCGCTGCTATTAGGGTCTGGGTCGCCACAGTTCTCGTGCGAACCTCTAGGGGCGCAACGGGTACTTTCTCCTTGCGAGACACCGATTGCGTTTCAATTTGCGTTACAGTTAGCGATATTGATCGTGTCATAGATTGCGATGGAAACTGGGTCGCAAGTTGCGATGCAGAAGGATGACTAGATGACGAAGAGTATGTAGACATTGCTTCCATTTGCGATGAGCCTGCAGGGGCGATGCTGGGGCACGGCCGGATGCTATTTGAGCTGGAGACGGGGACGCTGCGGTAGTGGTGACGTTACCTGCGTCTGGGACGGGGTCACGGACGATGGCGACGTTAAGGGCATACCATCCCTTCATTCCCCAGTGCCGTGTGTATGTAACAATGTCTCCATTAACTAAGTCCCTCCCGGGATGACCTTGCGGTAGGTGGGATTCTACATCACGTCTGCTGACAAAGACCCCTGGGTAGAGGCCCGGTTTCACGGATGAAGCCCCAGCCCTTCCGGAGCTGGAACTCAGTCACACACCCCTGCCGCCGCGGTTCCCTCAGGGTACCTTTCTCTCTCCGGACACTCTCCTTGTCCGCGATCAGCTCTGCATGTTGCCGCTGTCGATTCCGCTGAGCTTCCCGCTCTTCCTCCTGCTGGCGTTGCTGCTTCTCCTCACGACGCTGCCACTCACATTCCCACTGGGCGGTGTAGGCGACGTCATCCAGGCGCGCCATCTCGTCCCAGTCCACGTCTGGTAATGACGGACAGGACCCCTCCGGTGTCCCTACCGGGGATCGATCATCTGCTGCGGCCTCCTGGCCGGGCGGGCGTTCCGGAACTGGCGGTACCTCCTCAACCTCCTTCGCCTCCACCGCTTCACCGGTGGGATCAGGATGGTACTTTCGGGGGCAGCCTCCGGTTGCTCCTTTGCCTTGGGCAGCAGAAGTTTTGGTAACTCCAGACGTAGGGGATCATCGAAGGGAGAGATCACCGCGTCCCACAGCCTCCGCTGCTCCAGGGTACGCCGGCGTCTCTCGATCTCTTCAAATCCAGGTTGTGGCAAAATCATCTTTCTTAGTCGTGCATTTTCTTCTTTGATTTCCAGCAATGCTTGCTGCAGGTGCAGGACCACGGATGACTCCGGTGCTGGTGGCAGCTTGGCTGGGGCACGGGGCCTGCCTTCCTCCGCTTCCCTGCTCGGCTGCACACGTCCTGCTTCCATGATGTTCCAGAAGATTTTTTCATCTTCCTCCAGAGACGTCCGGTCTCTTCCGTGGAGGCGGGGTTTGCGTCTCCTCCTCTTTGCAGGAAAGGTGAAGAGGAGGCGGACCTCCTTTGCTGTAGGGCAGGATCGCATGTTGTAATAGCACTTTGAGAGGGCAGGCATTTTCTTCGCGCCACAGGGGGGTAGACGCCCACGAAGGTACGCCCACCTTCTTCTCCAGCGCCTGAGGGCGCGAATATGGCGACAAAGATGGCGATTTTTGGCGCCAAAAGTGCAAACAGTCCTTTTCACAAAAACAACTCCATAGGCACACAGGGCTCGCAATTTTGCGAGTTTCGCATCCTGTTCGTGACGCCAAAGTTTTGTGTCGACCCGCCACCACAATTGTGGGTTACCAGGACAATGGGGTACTCAGAGCCGAGCCCATGGAAGTCTATGGGGTTGTCACAGGTAGCGGTGGCTCGGTCTGTGGCCCTAGCGGTCTGGCGTATGTTGGGGGAATATTTACAGGGGATAGATTTATATACAGTTCGTGACGCCACCTGTAGTCTCTGGTAATTTGTACCAGCGCTGCTGTAGATCTCTGAGGGGATGGTGAGGCAGCTAGATGTCGGGTCCCCTACAGGTGGGACTCTTCCCTCAGGACGATGGTTAAGGCAGGGTTGTGCAGGCATGCAAGTAAATAACACAGTCTCACACATCAGCGTCTTTCCATACCTTTACTTGTAAGATGGTAAGGCAGGTCCCAGGGAGGCTGATCCAAGGAGAATGTATTTCGAGATAGCAGCTGGACAAGTTAGGGGCCTCCTTTACTTTCACAACGATGAGTACAACCAGCATGAAGCGTAGTTCCCTCTATAACTCCAGCTATTCCAAAGCTGTACTGCCCAGTCAGTTTTGTGGTCGGAGCCTTCCTGTGAGAGAGCTGAATTCCTATCTTGCTGATCAGGCTCAAAGTCTTCACTCCCCCTGACCCCAGTTACGTACCGACTATTTAGGGGCTGCTTTCCGCTACCTAAGGTCCGGTAAGCCTCTGGGTTTCCTACCACCATGCATGAAGCTATGGTGATCCTTCGGTCTCCAGTGACCGGTAACAACGTGCAGGACTTCTCCAATCCTATTGCACTCAGAATTTCTACCACTGTGCCTTTCGCCTTGTCCGCGCTGGTAGCATAAGCATTTCTCACTTCACAGGTTAATAAAGTCAGTCCCTTTCTTAATTTCCTTTCTTGAGCTTGTTGCCAGACTCTCAGTAATCTTCTAGGCAGGAGCACGTCTCTGAACCTTCACTGTCCTTGGGACAGGAGACTGAAGTATATCTGCAACTCACTTCTTCTTTCTTAATAAGTGTCTCAGTCTGTCTTCTAGTGGGCCACAGCTCTGACCAGGCTGAGGTGATCTGGCTCACCTGTACTGGCCTCCACTTGCTAAACTGCACAATCAATCCCTCCTCTGTCTTCCTGACAGGAAACTGACTGAATCACTCCCTTCTGAACACTGACTAACTGGATCTCTTCCTCCCTCCACGTCCAGGCTAGACTGACTGACTCCTGATGCATGTGACTAGACTTTATATACCTGTGGGCGTGTCTAAGTGTGTGTTGAAATGAATGTTCATTGAGCATTAAACTGCTATCTCTCCACACATTCTCCAGGGTACTGCGTGTGCCTTACACCAGGGCTACACACTGACATTAGCCACCACTCATGGCTCGCCATGTCACGGACATGCTCAGTGCAGGCATTTCTGGACTTAGGCTTACAACAGCCTTTTCTTGTTCTGTAACCTAGATTTAAGGCTACTATGAACGAAGACACGAGTAAACTACTTGTTCCTCTTGGGTATTGGCTAGGCGTTGGGATCGACTGCGAAGCTGAGCAGCATCTGTCTCGGCTGGGTCTGGATGGGAGACCACAGACTCCTCGGATCCAGCTTCGGATCCTGCTGTCGCCAGATGCCTAACACACTGTCACAGGCCCAGTCTGGATAACACCAGAATATGTAAATCAGAAAAAGTGTACTCTATCAGTAGCATACAGCTGTATACTGTGTTGGGGGAATTTGAAATCTCCGTATATATTTTAGGAGTAAGACACACGGTCACAGGCCCAGTCTGGATAACACCAGAATATGAAAATCAGAAAAAGTGTACTCTATCAGTAGCGTACAGCTGTATACAGTGTTAAGGGAATTTTAAATCTTCATATATATTTCTGGAGTAAGACACACGGTCACAGGCCTAGTCTGGATAACACAGCAATATGAAAATCTGAAAAAGTGTACCCTATCAGTAGCGTACAGCTATATACAGTGTTGGGGGAATTTTAAATCTCCGTATTTATTTCAGGAGTAAGACAAACGGTCACAGGCCCAGTCTGGATAACACCAGAATATGAAAATCAGAAAAAGTGTACTCCATCAGTAGCGTACAGCTGTATACAGTGTTGTGGGAATTGTAAATCTCCATATATATTTCAGGAGTAAGGCACATGGTCACAGGCCCAATCTGGATAACACCAGAATATGAAAATCAGAAAAAGTGTACTCAATCAGTAGCGTACAGCTATATACAGTGTTGGGAGAAGTGTAAATCTCCGTATATATTTCAGGAGTAACACACACGGTCAGAGGCCCAGTCTGGATAACACCAGAAGATGAAAATCAGAAAAAGTGTACTCCATCAGTAGCGTACAGCTGTATACAGTGTTGTGGGAATTGTAAATCTCCATATATATTTCAGGAGTAAGGCACACGGTCACAGGCCCAATCTGGATAACACCAGAATATGAAAATCAGAAAAAGTGTACTCAATCAGTAGCGTACAGCTATATACAGTGTTGGGAGAAGTGTAAATCTCCGTATATATTTCAGGAGTAACACACACGGTCAGAGGCCCAGTCTGGATAACACCAGAAGATGAAAATCAGAAAAAGTGTACTTTATCAGTAGCGTACAGCTGTATACAGTGTTGGGGGAATTGTAAATCTTCGTATATATTGCAAGAGTAACACACACGGTCAGAGGCCCAGTCTGGATAACACCAGAATATGAAAATCAGAAAAAGTGTACTCTATCAGTAGCGTACAGCTGTATACAGTGTTGGGGAAAATTTAAATCTGCGTATTTATTTCCGGAGTCATACACAGATATTCAGCATGTATTTGTCCGTGATACCAGCCGGTCCACGGTAGTGTGTGGAGCGTACAGCTCTATATGGTGTGGGAAAAATTGAACGCTCTGTAACTGTGCAGAAAAAAATTCAAGTATTAGTGCTGTGTAGGTGCTGTGTTAATAAGCAATCTTCACATCAGGGTACTCACAGCAATAGATAGTAGGCAGACTAATAATCAGCTCTGCTGCTGCACACAACAAATTCCTCCCCTGCCACTGGCAGGCAGCCTAATAATCAGCTCTGCTGCTCCACACAAAACATTGCTCCCCTCTCACTGGCAGCCAGCCTAATAATCAGCTCTGCTTCTCCACACAAGCAATTCCTCCCCTGTCACTGGCAGGCAACCTAAGAACCAGCGCTGCTGCACACAAGAAATTCCTCCACTGTCACTGCACACTAAGTGTACAGCTAATCGCTATGAGCACAAGCACAGAATTAGTGTAAAAATGCCTGCCTAAAGCTCTCCCTGCTGAGAACCAGTGTCAGCAGCCTCTCCCTACACTAAGATCGGCAGAAGCAAAATGGCGGTCGGCGGTGAGGGCTTTTATAGGCACTGTGACGCCACACAAAGCAAGCCAATCACTGCAATGCCCTTCTCTAAGAAAGTGCTGGCCGCTGCCCATGTCATCGCGTTGCCCACAGTCTGCGTCCTTGCTTATTGGCTGAGAAAATGCCCTGGAAGCATTATGGGATTACCGACTTTGGCACTATGGTCGCCGAACACGTGACCGACCTCACGCTATGGTCGGGTTTCGCTCGGCGAAACCCGACTTTAGTGAAAGTCAGTCTTTTTTTAAATTGACCGACCTGTTTCGCTCAACTCTATATGGGACCAATTATTCTGTATGGAGAAACATATGGGGCTCATTATTCTGTATGACGCACTATGTGGTGGCCATAATACTGTATGGAGTAATATACTGTCCGGTTTTTGAGCTATTGTAGAATTTAAAATAGATATCAGTCATGTAATGTAAGAAGTGAAGTATTTGTCATTGTACTATACCTATATTTCTGTGCCAAATCGGAGCATCAATAATTATGGTATGTGTTAAAGGGGCCCACTGACACTCTTTCGCCCGGGGCACACGAAAACCAGGAGTCAGCCCTACCCCCCACAACTTTAGCCAAATAGCCCCCAGTTTTCAATGCGTAACTATTATTATAAAGTAAATGAAGGTTGCCAAGCTTAAGTAATAAGAATTGATGTCGTTGGCATTGAAATGGGCACTGTAGGTGTGTTTACTGTCCTCCACTCCCTGCTGACTTTGCTTCCCCATTGACTTGCATTGGGTTTCGTGTTTCAGTCGGACTTCCGACTTTTCGCGATAGTCGGCCGATTTCGTTCGACTCGACTTTTGAGAAAGTCGGGTTTCATAAATCCCGACTCTACCCTAAAAAAGGCAAAGTCGCTCATCTCTAGTATTGGCGGCTGGGAAGAATGTACTGCAGGACAGCCACCATATTCAGTTTTTTTAAACCATCTGTTTCCAACAGCTTGAATGGCAGCGTTTCAAAGGCCAGTAGTTTGGAATGATTTCATTCAGGACCATGGCTCGTTGGTGGTTAGGGGGTATCCTCTGTTTCTGTCTAGGATTTGAGGGATCGAAATCTGAACACTTCTATGGGAGAGTGTGGAGATGCTTTGTTGACGCTGGTGGTGGTGGTGCTGTAACATCATCTCTTCGTGGGAAGGCAAGTGACCCTGTTGATCATGATCAGGAGGAATAGGCCGAGATTGCAGTAGGAAGCTCAGCTCTGTCATGCTTTTTAATGTGTCTACTTGACTGCACCTTGTGCTTGGATTTCAGATGCCTTGTCATGCAGGTGGTGCCAAGTTTCAGAAGATTTATACCTTGCTTCAGGCTCTGACGGCACAGCGACAAACAACCCATTGTTTGTCGTCAGAACATTCCCTGAAGAAATGCCATGCCAGGGAGCTGACTTTGGAGTGCTGATTTCAGCAGCACTGTGGGCAGTAGCATCTAATGTACTAGTTGGAGGCCACCTGCTGTGCCTTTGCACCCTGCTCCCTCTTTTACTGTGCTGCTGGAGTAGCATGGCTACCTCCTCTTCCTTCAAACTGTGCACTTCACCAAAATGGCCTCCACTCCATGTGGGGTCTAGGAGCTCATCATCCCCCACATCATCTTGTACCCACTCCTCACCCCTGCCCTCCTTGCCAGTGTGCACACTGCATAAAGAAGCTGCAGTTGGAAATTGTGTTTCGTCATCTTCTGACATGCAGTCTCTTCTACTTCTGGGGCAGGTGTAGGTGGATGGGCCACGAAACCCCAACCAGCAGAGCCATCAAAAAGCAGAAGTCTATCGCATGACTTGGGGCTCAGATTGCTTGGCTGATTTTCAAGGAAATGTGGAAACCAAATGACCATGTTCCTCAGATGCCAATTCCCCACTTTCTGCAGTAGATCGGGTGGAAGATAATATGAAGGAACTGGAGCCACTCTCAGCCATCCAGTTTAACACTTTTTCAACATCTTGTGGCTTCACCGTTCATGCAGCGGTATTTGGCCTTATGAGAGTGCATGATATCCTGTCGCCTGCGTGCACCAAAGGGAGGTGTTGTATTTGGGCACATAGCAGACACAGAACAACCATGTCCTCTCTCCCAAGCAGCTTCACCATCAGCACCTACAGTAGCACCACCACAGCAATGTCCACATCCCTTGTTTGAAGCTGTCCTCATTTTTGGAAATCGTTTTTCTTCACAATGGTCACAAAAAGATGGCAGCAGAGTAGGTTAATTTATTAGCCACACTACTAGAAAAGACAGAGGTCCAGAAAAATTATTTGTTTGCCCTACAAATGGCAACAAGATGCTGAGATTTATTTCTTTGCCACAGGTCATAAAAACACAGTTTTCAGAAAAATGTTTGGTTGGCCTACACATGTCAACGATATGGCTGCTGAGATTTATTACTTTGCCACACTTCTAGAAAACATAGTGGTCCAGAAAAATTATTTGTTTGCCCTACAAATGGCAATGAGACGGATGCTGAGATTTACAGCATTTCTTTGCCAGATTATTAGAAGACACACAGCGGTAAATTAGACAAATCACTGAAATATGTACCCAGTTTACAATTAAGTCATATAAAACAAAACTTTTAATAATATAATTAGAAAATACCATTCTTTTCTAAAAAAAAAAATATAACAGCAATATGTATGACTCATAAAGGAAGACAAACATTTTGTCTGCAAAAATACTGGATACCGTCAAGGTGTCCTTCGTAAATTGTTTTCCTGTCCTGTAATGTCACCTTTATTGGGCAAAAAAGCCTACAATTTATAGGGCAGGAATGGACCAGCTAATCTTCTTAAAATCACCTATGGCTATTGGGAGTGGGAGTGCACATGTCCAAAAGGCTTGATACAAATAGACAAAAAGAAGGACCAGCACAGCTAAGCTAGTGTGAATAGGTGCCAACCAAAGAAAGCATATAAGTCAAAAACTTGACTCGATAACTTGACTTGACGTGGTAATTGGGCATACATATATTGACCAACCTATGCGCTAGAGCCTTCCTTTTTCCATAGAAATTTTTGCAGATACATATTTCATATATACACTCTATAGTGTTTTCAATTTTTTCTCCCATTTTCTATGGCAGCAATGCAATTTCTATGCTCTAGAGTAATCATTCTTGGTAAGTTATGGTGCAAACCTTAATCTTTTTGACTTATATGTGTCTGTCTAATATTAGACTGGCATTGGAGCGCTAAAGCGGAATCTAAACATTACTTTGAAAAATGTGCATACTTTGATATGTAAACACTTGTCTTTAAGATTCTTTAACTCAGATATTGGACTTTCATTCACAAACACAAACAATAATTGAAGTCAGAATATGGATTTAGTGGCAAATTCTGCAATCACTGTTTAAATAGGACTTTTACATGCTGCCACTCTGTGAAAAGTCATACATGGAGTAGTGATGAGACTACTACAATGGTTCTCTGTATATCAGATGAGTTTTGGATTTCTTTTCACAGACTAAGGCTAGTTTCACATTTGTGGTTGAATCCGCAGCGTATCTTCTGCAACCTCAAATGCACAATAAACCACATGCAAACGCGTGCAAACACAGCGGTTTTTAGACGCATCAGCTTACGCATGCGGTCAAAAAATGCAGCGTTTGCATGCCTTTTATGCATTTTGCATGCGTTTGCGTTTTTGTGCACATGGTGGAAAATTTTACAGGAGAAAAATCTAGATAAACAGACACCGCCAATGGGACATCAGTGGGTGTGTTATGGGATATCTTTATATAGATCTTCAGATTTTGCTCCTGTATCCTGTGTCACGATGGATCTTCGCATTGAGAGCTTTTATTTCAACCTGGATTTAAGTATAAAGTTGTTTCTTGGCAATCAGGTGTTGCTGACTGGGGAGATATAAGTGAGCAACCTTCCCATGATCCTTGCCGGTGATTTGTTTCTTCTTGGTCCCTTTTGGAAGTCAGCTTGCTTCCTGCTTTGTCCTGCAACTTTCAAATGAGTTATTTGCTGTTTATTTCTGTGGCATTTGTTTTCCCTTTTGTCTTCTCAGTTTTCTGCCTTTCTGGAGTTAGTACAGCCAGGTTCCTCAGCGGGGGCCTGCGCTGGACTCTGTTTCTCTTTTGCCACTGTTTATGTATTTTCAGTTCCCTCTTATTTCAGTATCTGCTGATTTGCTACCAGTTCACACCAGAGTTCTGATCTAGCGGGGGAGAGATTGTGTGGTCTCAGTATTTTTACATATCAGACGTGTTGGAATTTTTCTTATAGTTTTTGCTGGATTGCAGACAGTATTCTTTCCTGTCCTGTTCTATCTAGACAGTTTGGGCCCCAGCATTTGCTTGGTCTATTTTCTGCCTGTGTTTGTATTTCATCTTGTCTCACCGCCAATATATGTTTGGGGGCTACCTATTACTTTGGGGGCTCTACTCCGGGGCAGTTAGCTTTCCCCTTTCTCCCTTTAGGCTTAGTTAACTTTCCGGCTGTGTCGAGGTGTCTAGGGCACCGTAGGCACGTCCCACAGCTATTTCTAGTTCTGCTGTCAGTTTAGGAGTCTGCAATCTGCTAGTTACCAACCTCTCTGGGTGTCTGGTTGCTTAGCCTATTTTTGCTACTTTCCTCCTCGGCTACCAAATCATAACACAGCCCATTATTGAAGTCCGGTAGAGCCATGGAGCCTACCACACCCTATACAACCAGCTTAATGCCAACCGGAGAAATTTGCGGAGTATACCAGGATGTCTCAAGAGACCTTCAGGGATTTGCTTGGTCGTGTCCAAGAAGCCATCAAGAGACAGGACTCCCAGCTCCGTAGAGAGATTCCTGTAGAGGAACGTCTCCTGGTCACACTAAGGTACGTAATAAGTATAAACAAATGCCTGTCATAATTATCATTGTTCTGCCTTGGATTATTTTTTTCTTTTCCTGTTTGGCAGATTCCTGGCTACCGGAGAGACCCAATCATCGCTCCATTTTCAGTACCGGCTAGGAATTTCCACCCTGTCTGGAATTGTTGTGGACACCTGCCGGGCTTTGTGGAACATTCTCCGGGAAGAATTTATCCACCTACCCACCGCGGAAATATAGCTGGAAATTGCCGACAAATTCTGGTGAATGTGCATTTTCCCCAACTGTTTGGGAGCAGTGGATGGAAAGCACATACGGATTACCAAACCCGCCAGATCTGAATCGGAGAACTTGAACTACAAGAAATATTTTTCTGTAGTGCTCATGGCAATAGCAGATGCGGACATGGACATTGGAGCTTTTGGCTGTGGCAATGACTCCCAGACTTTTAAGAACTCGGATATGGGCCAACGTTTGTATGGAAAAAAATTTAATTTACCACTGCCACGACCTCTCCCCAACACTCAAGGCCCACCGATGCCATTTGTTATGGTTGGGGATGAGGACTTTCAGATGTGTGAAAACCTACTGAAGCCATACTCTAGTCTGAACTTGAACCACACTAAAAGGATTTTTAACTACAGACTGACCAGGACCCGAAGAACTGTTGAGTGTGCCTTTGGGATTCTTGTCTCAAAATGGTGCATTCTTGGGACAGCCATTAATCTAGAAGTGGAGACAGTTGATGAGGTGGTCAAAGCCTGTGTGGTTCTCCACAATTACATAATGGTTAAGGAGCGACCCAACACCCAAAATTGAACTAGATAAACCAGTTGCAAACCCATTGCCAGATTACCAGCATCACCCTCTGCGTTCAACAGTTGAAGTTGCCCACATGAGGGACCAATTTGCTGGCTACTTTGTTTCTGACATCGGACGTGTTACAAGGCAAGATGATACTGTGTAAAATGTTCTGTTGGGTTTGGGTCTGTACCAGTCATGTTTAAAATGTTCCTAATGTTTGTTAATAAACAAAGTGTTTTTTATACCTGTACCGAGTCTCCTATGTCTTTTCTCTCAAAACCATTTATGATGTCCGTGGTATGGTAGTTGACGTCATTACATCCTGCATCTCTTCTGCAGTATCTATTGGACAGGAGTTTTTAACAAAATTATCAAAAAGTTTTATTAAACAAATAATGCAAAAAATAACATAGCATAAAAACATATAACTAGATGTGTGTTAAAAAAAGACACCAAAAACTGTGGACACCCAAATAACATTAAGATGGTATATACATTGTAATATTTATGGATCACAGATAGGTGAGAACATGTGAAACCCTAAGGAATCGTCAAAGTCATGTATCAAGGGTAACAGATCTCTGCCATAATGAAAGTACTGTGCCAACGATCTCAGGCCGATGTGTCCATACATCGCCCCACTAACCATACATGGTAATACACTCTGGCAAAATCAGAAGCAAAAGTCTCACCTAAATAAAGGATGTCACACAGATATGCCCCGACGCACGTTTCGCTTCCTGTATACCTCGCTTTCTCAAGGGAGAGGTATACAGGAAGCGAAACGTGAGTCGGGGCATATCTGTGTGACATCCTTTATTTAGGTGAGACTTTTGCTTCTGATTTTGCCATAGTGTATTACCATGTATGGTTAGTGGGGCGATGTATGGACACATCGGCCTGAGATCGTTGGCACAGTACTTTCATTATGGCAGAGATCTGTTACCCTTGATACATGACTTTGAAGATTCCTTAGGGTTTCACATGTTCTCACCTATCTGTGATCCATACATATTACAATGTATATACCATCTTAATGTTATTTGGGTACCCACAGTTTTTGGTGTCTTTTTTTTAACACACATCTGGTTATATGTTTTTATGCTATGTTATTGTTTGCATTATTTGTTTAATAAAACTTTTTGATAATTTTGTTAAAAACTCCTATTTTTTTCTCTGGTTTTTGTCATATTTGAATATGGAGGTATGTGCAGTAATTAGGTGATTTTTTTCACCACTGCGTAATATGGATCTGGATCTTAGGTTAGTATCTATTGGACGCAGACTGAAGAGACGATGGAGGTATAATACAAAGAAGATCTATACTCACCAGGTCATGTGTCAGAAATAGTGAATTCATGATGCACATTACCAGCATCATGAATTCACTATTTCTGACTCCTGTCCAGGTGAGTATAGGTATGCCTTGTATGACCTCCATCGTCTCTTCAGTTTGTGTGAAATACCGTATATACCCATGTATAAGCCGAGATTTTCAGCCCATTTTTTAGGGCTGAAAGTCCCCCTCTCGGCTTATACGCGGGTCATATACGGGGGTCGGCGGGGGAGGGGGAGCGGGGGTGTCGGATCATACTCACCCCTCCGCTGGCGCGGTCTCTGCAGCCCCCCTGCTTCTCCCACGATCTACGGCTCCTTCCTGCAGCGGTCACATGGCACCGCTCATTAAAGTCATGAATATGCACATATTCATGACTTTAATGAGCGGTAGCACGTGACCGCTGCAGGACTGAAGCGCTGCGGAGACCGCCGGGAGAAGAGGAGAGGCTGCAGGGACGCGCGGCGGAGGGGTGAGTATAGCTATATTTACCTGTCCCTCGGTCCACCGCTGCGCTGCTCCCTCGGTCTGACTCCTCTGGCTGTGAATGTTCAGGCAGAGGGCGCAATGACATCATTAGTGCGCGCCCCGCCCCCTGCCAGATCATTCACAGCCAGAGGAGTCAGACCGAGGGAGCAGCGCAGCGGTGCAGAGAGGACAGGTAAATATCTCAGGTGCCGGGGTCCTGAGCGAGCGGTGACACCGGCACCTGTCCCGCATAGCGCGCCGCTGTCACCGCCTGCTCAGGACACCGGCACCTGACCCCCAGCGACGAGAGGTGAGTATGTCATTTTTTTTGCAGCAGCAGCATATGAGGCCTATACTATGGGGCATAATTGTGCAGCATATGGGGGCATAATCTGGAGCATATGGGGGCATAATCTGTGGATCATACGGGAGCATAATATGTGTAATATATGGGGGCATAATCTGGAGCATATGGAGGCATAGTCTGTGGAGCATATTGGGCATAATCTGTGCAGCATATGGGGGCATAATCTGTGGAGCATCATATGGGGCATAATCATTTTTCACCCTAGGCTTATACGCGAGTCAATAAGTTTTCCCAGTTTTTTGTGGCAAAATTAGAGTGTCGGCTTATACATGGGTCGGCTTATACATGAGTATATACGGTAGATTACGTAGACTGAAGAGACAATGGAGGTAATACAAGGCATATCTATACTCAACATGCCATTTTTCAGAAATAGTGAGTTCAGGATGCTGGGTTTTGTGAATCTTGAATTCACTATTTCTGGCAGCTGGTCAGGTGAGTATAGATATGCCTTGTATTACCTCCATTGTCTCTTCAGTCTGCATCACATAGATTAAGCAGACTGAAGAGATTCTGGAGAAAATATAGGAAATATTAGTTTTTGAAAATTCATAGCTCCATACCAAACACAAGAAGCAAAGCTGCAGTGTTCTACTTGTCTCACTCCTGGAGCTATGAGGTTTCAAAAACACAAAGTGTACGGCGCTGTGTGTGTAGTCAGCGCACGGTGTGTGTTGCCGGCGGCAAAATACACAAAGAACCAAACAGTATTGGGGGCAATAAAAATTAAATTTATTTACACAAATAAAAAATTAACTGCGGCGGCTTGGGGTACAGTGACGGCACTGGGGGATTTTGAGCTGGGATAACAGACTGGGTAAAGATGACGCAGGGGTTGCAGGGGAAGGAGCGCTGAAACTAGTGGGGTCAGGGAGGTCAGGGATGGGATTGGACGCATGGGACAGGAGAGACACACTGGAAGGGTGAGACAAACCTGACATCACAGACACATTGGGAGGTGAGGGTGAGGGGAGTGCGATAGTCCGCGTTTTTTTTTTCCGGAGTTGGGATCTGCACTGGTGTCTGGGGAGCCTTGGTGTGGCATCTCCCTGCGGCCCGGTGATGGTGGCCGGCCTTTCAAGGTCCGGGTGCTGCTGCTGCATGCTGGTGGTGGTGGTGAAGGTCATGCCAAGGTCCGGGTGCTGCTGCTTCTGGGACCTGGTGATTGTGGCCAGCCTGTCAAGGTACGGGTGCTACTGCTGCATGCTGGTGGTGGTGGTGAAGGTTATGCCAGGGTCTGGGTGCTGCTGCTGCTGATGGGACTTGGTGATGGTGGCCAGCCTGTCAAGGTCGAGGTGCTGCTGCTGCTGGTGGTGGTGGAGGATGTTCAAGCAGAAGCAGCACTTGGCATGGTGGTGGCGGTGGGCTGTCTAACAGTACTCGGCATGGTGGTGGTGCTGTAGTGGTGTCCAGCAGGGCTTGGAATGGTGGTGGCAGTGCAGTGGTATGGAGCAGAGCTCGGCATTGAAGTCAAGCGTGTCAGTGTTGGCACAGGTGGAAATGCCACCACTGACTGCTGAAAATACCGACTCTGCTGTATAGCCTGCACGTAAGCAGCATTGCAGGCCTGCATGACATTCAGCTGGAGATCAGGAGTAAGGTGTTCCGACATGCCCCATTCTATCTGATTAAAAAAATTATGTGTTGGCCTCTGGAGGTCAGATGGTCAAGGCTTTGCTTGACATCCTGGATAAGAGTCTGCATATGGTTGAAACCACTTTCCAGTCTGTCTCCCATCGCCTTGAGGCCATCATGGAGCTCAAGTGCATAAACTCAGGAATGAGTGTCCTGTCCGAGGCCTTCTGCCGCTGACAGGAATAGCCCGAAAAACCAGTGGCAGAGGTCTGGGACAGGTGAACACCTGGACTAGCTTCCTGGTCTCCAGTCTGTGTTGCAGGCCCACTTGCTGCAGCGCTGGTGGATAGCAGGGACGGGTCCGTGGCTGTTATATGAAGGACCGCTCCAGAACCAGGCTCAAGGGTGCTGCTCCAGGTGCTGTGAAAAGAAAAGAAAAACATTAGTACCAAACATTTACAATAGTAAAAGCGCCAACTCCTGTGGAATAGAAAAATACAGATTAGACAATACAACACAATGAAATACACCACAAAAATACTTATGTTCTCTGGGCAAGGACCGGTCTCAAAGATGCCAGCATGCAGTGATGTTTATATTTTCTGGTCCTTGCTCCAGATCCACTGGGAACCCGGCTCTCCGGTCCAAGGTCCTTGCTGAAGCGATCCTTCATCGAACGCCAACGTGTTCGCAGGAGTGTGATCCCAGCCAAGGTCACTGCTGCATCACATCGCATTGCAATACTTACGAAATGCCTTGCGGACCCGAACCGGGGCGTCGTCCCATCCATACATCATCGCTTGGGCCACCTTATTCCATAGTCGCCGGATCGTCGTCACGTTGTCCAAGTGCTGCGGAACCCGAGTGTCCCACAACGGGACTAGCTCATGGACCAGTGATATGATGATGCCATTGTCAATGAGGTCTTCACCCTTTCTGGAACCTAGAAAAGAAAGAAAGACATTACTGTTGAAGAGATAAAAAAAGGAAAGTAAAGAAAACAACAGAGACAGAAAACAGGCAAGAATAATTAAAGTGAAGAAAAAAAAAGTAAGCAAGACCAAAAAGGTAAAGAAATAAGCAAAGTGAAGAAATGAACAGGCAAAATAGTACAGTCAGGATACAATAAACAGAGTTTAATCAGTCAGGTATACTTACAAGCCGCCTTGCCACACAAACTTGTCCATGCTGCTCCTGCTCGGCCTCGGCTGCAGTTGAAGAACTGTTCTGAAAAAGAAAAAAAAAAATTGCCACATGTGTAGATGTGAGAGAGAATACTTATCGATCTGAAGAGGTGAGTACTCACACTTTCCTGTCCACCATGTTCAGGGCCAGGACGCTCCTCTGAAGAAGAAGACATTCTGATGAATGCTGCAAGAAAAAAGAGACAGAAATTAGTACTACATATAAAGAGAGAAAAAAGAAATGACAGACATTGGCTTTTATACTCACACTAGCTGAAGAGCCCGGCGCTGCCCGGGCATAGTACCTAACTACGGTTAGTTATAACAAATTGTAATGATTATATCTATATACAAGTATTCAGCTTTCTCCCCATTATGTAGATAGGGCCAAAATAGTTTGGCGATTTGGAACGTGCGGGGGTTAAAATTTCCATTCAACACATAGCCTATGATGCTCCTGGGGTTGAGATGTGCGGGCATGCAAAATTTCATGCCCGTAAGTACAACGGTGCAGATTCCTATCCGGCCAAAATTATTTGCCGATTTGGAATGCGCGGGGTTAAAATTTCGACTCAAAACCTAGCCTATGACACTCCCGGGGTCGAGACGTGCGGGTGTGCAAAATTTCATGCCCGTAAATGCAGATTCCTATGCCGGACATACACACAAGCATTCAGCTTTCTCCCCATTATGTAGATAGGGCCAAAATTGTTTGGCGATTTGGAACGTGCGGGGGTTAAAATTTCCATTCAACACATAGCCTATGATGCTCCTGGGGTTGAGATGTGCGGGCATGCAAAATTTCATGCCCGTAAGTACAACGGTGCAGATTCCTATCCCGGGCCAAAATTATTTGCCGATTTGGAATGCGCGGGGTTAAAATTTCGACTAAAAACCTAGCCTATAACGCTCCCGGGGTCGAGACGTGCGGGTGTGCAAAATTTCATGCCCGTAAATGCAGATTCCTATGCCGGACATACACACAAGCATTCAGCTTTCTCCCCATTATGTAGATAGGGCCAAAATTGTTTGGCGATTTGGAACGTGCGGGGGTTAAAATTTCCATTCAACACATAGCCTATAATGCTCCTGGGGTTGAGATGTGCGGGCATGCAAAATTTCATGCCCGTAAGTACAACGGTGCAGATTCCTATCCCGAGCCAAAATTATTTGCTGATTTGGAATGCGCGGGGTTAAAATTTCGATTCAAAACATAGCCTAGGACTCTTTCGGGGTCGAGACGTGCGGGCGTGCAAAATTTCATGCCCGTAAGTACAACGGTGCAGATTCCTATCCCGGACAAACATACCAAATACTACACACATCATACATTCAGCTTTATATATTAGATTGTCCAAAGTGGAGAGTCTTCACAGGTTCAGAGCTTCTTCTTTTCTTGTTCCCAGTGTGCAGAGTTGTGGACTGCAAATGCCCACACCCTCTTTTTATCTGTTTGTGTATGGGGTGGACTAATTAGTGTCTAGACAGGTTTACTCTGGAAAAACACGTACGTCGACAAACGCAAAGAAATGCGTATGCATGCGAACCCATGCGTTCTCATAGACTGAAAAGCATTATTTCAAAGCATTCCTTCCGCAAACAACCGCATACGTTTCTAGGCGGCAAATTGACGCCTCTAAAATTGCAACATGTTGTGTTTCCAGCAACCAGCCGCTGACGATGAAACATCGCATGCGTCGTCAAACGCGGCAAAAAGCATCCAATCGCATATGCCTGCGTCCCCAATGTTATAGATAGGAAAACACGATGCATGCAGAAGTATGCGGCATAAACGCTGCAGAAACAACCGCAAATGTGATACCAGCCTAAGACTATCACTCCCATTTTCAATCTGATACATCAGCACTGACATAGTACTCCACAATCACAGTTTTCTTTCTACTTCTATACTGTGTGTTCGGAGCTGTCTTACACCATGTGATAGGATTAGTGCAAGGACATTATAAAGAGACCTGCGCTACCGCGCCAGATGCTGTCTGCCGACTCAATGAGGATGCATCATCTGTGAAATGGTGGCACAGATC
Organism: Oophaga sylvatica; assembly: GCA_033576555.1. Classification (NCBI taxonomy): domain Eukaryota; kingdom Metazoa; phylum Chordata; class Amphibia; order Anura; family Dendrobatidae; genus Oophaga; species Oophaga sylvatica. Next base: position 28,503 of record JARQOD010001733.1, on the reverse strand, counting down.
TGTCACAGATTATTTGAATTTGTGAGGAGCCGTGTATTTCAGAAAAATTGTACTCAAATTCGATTCTCCAAAAATCAATTCGCTCAACTCTATCGATACTCATTTTTCTTTGATGCTCTTCTCATTGAGAGGCCAAATAGCGTGTGATAAAGTTACTATATTATCTTGGCTCTAGCACCAGGTTTTGCTTTCTCATTTCCAGTAGCCAACTCTGTCTGTGCTAATGCACTTTGAGTTACTATGGTAAGCTCTAATGTGATTATTGAAGGTTTTTCAAGGCTAGCTCAGGAGACTGCATGCCATTTGAGTATTCAGGTATGAAATGCATCTGTCACGATTATGCCACTCGCTGTGTCCTGGGTAAGCTGTGACTAACAGCTCAGCCGCCCTATGGATAGCAGTGGGGCGTTAAGCTGTTAGTGCCTTGAGTGACAGCTCAGCCGCCTTATGGACAACAGTTGCATGTTGGGCTGTCAGTGTTGTGATTGGCTTCCTCCAGGTCCTTTCCTTTCCAGATAATTGCCTGGCTATTTATTTGGTTGGCAATGTGAAACTATTGCTAATTGTAGCTTCTGCTCAGTGGTGTGCTTACTCTGTGCGCTGAATCTTCATGTTCTGATCTATTGTTGCTGGACCTACGATTTGACCTTCGACTACCCATTTGCATAAACCCTTGTGCCTTTGGCGTATTTTGATTTTAGTTACCAGACCCAGGACTTTATCCCTGATTATCTGTTTGAATTATCCCTCTATCTTTGACGTACCTTCCTGGATTTTGACCTTGAACCTCTTGATCACTCTACCTCTTGGCTTGTCCATGAGTAGTGACTAGTGTCACAGCTGCCACATGATTTCAAAGATTCTAGCTACACTTCCCACTTGACTATGCTATAACCAGGATGCGCCATTGTTTAATCAGCTGCTATCTATGATCAACTTCACATCCAGTGTCCTTACAACAAGCTTGATTGTCTTCTCAGCTCTGCTGCACATGAGTGCTAGCCAAATATAGCTCTGATATAATAATGTGAGATGAGAGCTGTCTTGGAAAAACTTTGAAGCAACAAAAAGATTATTTAAATAATGACAAACAATAAATTATCTCATATTTTCTCTGAAAAATATTGTTAAAAAAGCCCCATACCATCATTGCATTAGTGCATCCTGATTTTTGTCTAGCTTTGTGTTTTGCATCTTTTTTGTGTTTGTGTCAATTCATTATTCTATTTGCTCCTTTTTAGAAGTCTATATGTGCTCACCTGATTTTTTTTTTACTCTTCATAGGCAGAGCTTAGCTATTCTAAATGTTTTCAGCTGATTCATCAATTGCAACTGTTAAAAAAAGTCTCAAAATATGGTGCAGCTACATTCCAGTCTCCACTGTTGTATTTTTTTTTATTGTTGTGCTATTTTATTAGAGAAAGAAAGACCATTTTTAACTTTGGGCCATATTTATGGACTGGATTTTTGAAGAATCTCATGCTAAGTAAGGCAACTAATACCAAAAGACAAAAAAGGAATATGATGTAAAAAACCTCACAAATGATGAATTGAGGTCTAAGTGTAAAGGATTCTAGACTGGAGGTTGAAGCAATCAGAAAAACAAATTTTACATAAAGATTGGAAATCACATTACATGCCAGAATATAGTAGGAAAAACAACTTTATTGCTATATAAACCTGCCTGAGTATTAAATATATGGAGTAATAACCAGGAAATTTAGCTAGATAACCTATTACAATGTAATTGACTACAGATGATTGCATAGTAAACTTCTTTAATCACTTAAATACATGCTAGACTAATTAAATGCACCAGGATGTACATTTCAATTCCTATTTTGGCAATCTTAAAAGCAATCTTCTAGCAAATATGTGATGCATGTACTGTAAGAAATGTGATTTCCCTCCATGCTTTCGACAATTAAAAAGATAACAATGTAGCAGACTCAGCATATAGGCAGAGATACTCTTGGACAATATCTTTATAAGTAAGTTAAGATGTGCTAGACAATATTTTTTATAGTTGACAGGTTAGTCTAGAGTAAAAATCTCTTTAAAATATAATATGATTATTTGGCATAAAAGTATAAACTTCAATTCAGAACACACAGTTGTGAAATTTCCAGAAATTCATACATATGAATGAGAATAAATAGGAAATCACTAATCGAATATTTAATAAATGAAGTCATTAACAAAATAATGTTACCTGCATCAAAGGGTGAAAGGATAAAATAATCTTCAAATAGAAGTGGAAATTCAGCTCACCCTTACATTGATTCTCACAAGCTGTGAGGAAGTCGTTAGCATAGAACAACGTCACTGCTTGACGTTGAAGACTTTCACATACTAACGAAAGTATCCAGTGCCAGGGATAAAATCCATAAATCTTTATTGATAGGTTAAAATGTGAAAAACATGAAAAACATGAAAAAACGAAGCTGCTGGACAATAGACCGGTAATGCCAGAGGAAGAGTGCCCGCAAAAACAACTGTACGCATGCAAGGTGTTCTTAGTCTTCAGTTACACTAAGACTAAGAACACCATGCGTGTTCGAAACGCGTACAGTTGTTTTTGCGGGCACTGTTCCTCTGGCATTACCGGTCTATTGTCCAGCAGCTTCGTTTTTTCATGTTTTTTGGATTTTATCCCTGGAGCTGGATACTTTTGTTAATTTGATAAAATAATCTTGTCTATTTTCTTACAAAACAGTGCAATACCAGTCCACCAGTTTTGGGTAGTATAACAGATCAGATTCTCAGATTCATTCATTTTATTAGAGCTGAGCTGTAGTATCAGACACAACTCATGGTCAGCTGTGGTGCTGTTTCTGGATGAAAGCTGCCTTGATTCTCTAATCCTAGACAATCCTTTTGAGAACCGAGGCAAATGCAGGCCGTCAGTCCACTGGGGTCAGGAGATAATAGTTAGGCCGGAGTCACACACAACCACAAAAAATCGGTCCGTTTTAGACGGTCGACAATCGGATCAAAATAAAAACATCACACATCCTTCTGGCATCCGATTTTCCTTCAAAATGCGATTTAATCGCATGTGTGTGTACCTTGTAACATCCGATTTTCATCCGACTTGCGAGATTTTCTCGCAGGCTTGCAAAACTGACATATAATGGATCCAAAAGAATAGTATTTAAATGCCAAAAGAAAGAATAGATATATACACATAGAGCACATATATATATATATATGTCATTGTGACATGTACATATACATATATTTATAGTTCCTAGACTTCTACATACTGTAATAGCCGCTAATTCAATTGCCTGCTTCAGTGAAATCACAGAAGCCGACATGAAATGATACATTGTTTCCACACATTTAACCATGTAATTTCATGTATTTTTATATATGTTTGAAACATACAATTACATGAGTATATGTGTGCTAAATTTCAGACATGTAGGGGTTAATTAAAGGTGTAAATTCGTTGAAAAAAAATGTGTGGGCTCCCGCTGTATTTTCTCCACCAGACAGACAAAGCAAAGCGAGTGGGGGCAGATAATAATAGCCCAGGGAGGGTGCATTTTTTTTGTGCCCCCCCTGGCTACTAACATCTGCCCCCAGACACCCCAGAAAGGGCAAATCTATAATTAGATTCGCCCTTTCTGGCACTTTGCCCGTCTATTCCCATTGCCCTGTAGCGGTGGCGAATGGGTTAATAAGGGGTTAAAATGACCTTGCAATTGAAAGGTCACTTTAAGCCAGGTTAATAATTGATAGCTGTCAATTAGACAACTATCAATTATTAATCCTATTGTATGAAAGAAAAATCAAACACACATAGTTTAATAAAAAATAAGTTTAATTAAATAATCACACAGTTTTTGACCATATTTTATTTTCCTGCTAAAACCATTTCCTGTAATAAAAAGAAAATAAAAAAGCAAAATTATACTTACCAATCCGATGTACAGTCAGGTCCCACGGTGTAATCCATCAGAAAGGGTTAACAGGTTACAGGTCGCAGAGAGCTAATAATGCTGTCTCAGACCTGTATTCCCCTGAATGAATAACTTCCTCTCCCAGCGAAAGGAGAGGAATAGATTCATGAATGGAGCTTAATTGAATTATTGGCAATTTAACTGTAGTGACCTGACCTAAAGGGAAAGTGGACACAATCAATTAAGCTTCATTCATGAAACACATCCTCTCCTGTCGCCAGGAGAGGAACTTATTCATTCATGAGCTTTGAGCTGAGCATGCAGGATTACTTGCACTGCTTGGCTCAAAGCTAGTTAACCCTTTGTGAAGGATTACAGCGTGGGACGTGACAGATCGGCGGAATAGGTAAGAATAATGTTGTTTTATTTTTTTTTCTTTATTTTAGGAGATCAATGGCTTCGCACGGATTAAGTGTAAAATAAAATATGGTCAAAAAAATGTGTTTTTATTTCATTAAAATTATTTATTCTTAAAGTGTGTGTGTTTTTTTATTTACTTCAATAGGATTAATAATTGATAGTTGTCTAATTGACAGCTATCAATTATTAACCTGCCTTAAGGTCACCTTTCAATTGCAAGGTGACAGTAAGGTGAGATTAACCCATTCGCCACCGCTACAGGGCAATGGGAATAGACGGGCAAAGTGCCAGAAAGGGCGAATCTAATTATAGATTTGCCCTTTCTGGGGTGTCGGGGGCAGATGTTAGTAGTCAGGGGGGGCACAAAAAAAATGCACCCTCCCTGGGCTATTATTATTTGCCCCCACTCGCTTTGCTTTGTCTGTCTGGTGGAGAAAATACAGCGGGAGCCCACGCATTTTTTTTCAACGAATTTACACCTTTAATTAACCCCTACATGTCTGAAATTTTGCACAAATACACTCATGTAATTGTATGTTTCAAACATATATAAAAATACATGAAATTACATGGTTAAATGTGTGGAAACAATGTATCATTTCATGTCGGCTTCTGTGATTTCACAAAACCCGGCAATTGAATTAGCGGCTATTACAGTATGTAGAAGTCTAGGAACTATAAATATATGTATATGTACATGTCACAATGACATGTATATATATATATATGTGTTCTATGTGTATATATCTATTCTTTCTAGTCTTTATTAAAGCTGTCAGTGTGATTTTACAGTATAGCCGGGGATGAATTGCCGGCTTTTCTAAAGGACACCGATGCGATTTCATCGCAAGTCACACAGTGTGGTCCGTTTGTAATCAGATTTTTCATCGCTCCCATAGACTTGCATTGGCGATTGTCGACCGACAATCGGTGACAATCGCAGCATGCTGCGATTGTACACGGACGTTTAAAACGGACCACAAAAAATCTGATACTGGGAGCTGCTCCATAGATTAACATAGGTCCGACTGCAATGCGATATTTCATCGCATTGCAGTCGTCCGATTTTGTCGCCAGTGTGACTCCGGCCTTAGTGTCAAAACCTAAAATTGGTATAGAATAAGAAACAACCATAAGTAGAGATCAGAAATTATGGATTACGCCAAGCGTCAGAAAAATTAAAAAAAAAAGAATGAAAGGCAAAAAATAGGAATACAATTGAACCTACTGGTGCTATTAGGGCTACAACTAACTAGTAGAGTTGAGCGAATATCTTCGGTTCCTCGCTTATTCAGCAAGCTATAGAGCTTGACGAATAAGCTACAGTGGGAACCCGGCTTCCTGGATCGTGCCAGCTGTACAGCTGATCACCGCCGCAGCTGCATGTGTCATGGTTGTGTCACTGTTACAGCACATGCATGAAGAGCCGAACAAACAGGCTCTCCATGCATGTGCTGTGACTGTCACACAGCCATGACACATGCAGCTGCGATCAGCTGTTCAGCCGGAACGATCCAGGAAGTCGGGTTCCCACTGTAGCTTATTCGGCAAGCGCCATAGCTTGACAAATAAGTGAGGAACCGAAGATATTCGCTCAACTCTACTAACTAGATTTAAATGCCAGGCTAAGTGTCAGTTGTAGTGGTAAAATAATACATGATACAGAAGGCCATGATTTTTACTGGACTCATGAATAATAGTAGCTGAAAGGGAATTTGTCAGTAGCTTTATGCCACCCTGTTCATTGGATGGTGCAGAGCTGCCAAGCAGACACTTGTGCCCTTTCTAGTCTCTTTCTCAGGGCATCATCAGATGGCTGTATTAGGCCACTTGCACATGTTGAGTATTTAGTGAGCTTTAACTTTAGTATTTGTAAGTATTTACCTCCTGGTTTGGTAAAAAAAAAAAATCACCAAATACTCAACTTGTGCACGTGGCCTAACACAGACGATGATCATATTGCAGTTCATGGACTGACTGGCAGGCAGCTCTCCTGACCCGAGCGCAACAGCTACGCAAAAATACATGCTGTCATGCTTGGGTTAGAAACACCGGCTAGTCCTAGCATTGCACTGTGATTGTCGTCCATGTTATATGCCCCTCTGACTGCGCCCTGAAAGTGTGCCTTCTTTGAAACCTCATTGTAACAAGTTGTTTTCTGTAATAAGGCTGTATCTTATTATTTCCAAAGCCAATGGTTAGAGCTGCATAAAATTGAGGACATGTACCTTTAAATAGAACGGAAGATCAACGCACACAAACACACAGTCGAAGCTGGATTGTAGAAGTCTCTCATTAAGGCCAGAATCACTCTTGCCGTATGAAAAATCGGTCCGATTCTCTCGACCGAGAATCACACCAATATTCTCTGTATGGTGATCTGTATGTAATCCGTTTGTAATGCGATGATGCGATTTCCTCGCATCTATGTATCCGTGTGACATCCGTATGCCGTGATTTTATAGCAGACTTGAAAAATGGACATATAATGGATCCATGGCCTGAAAATGACAAGGAAAATGCTTGCGTATTTCTCATAAGTCACATGGATGGTCCGTGTGGTGTGTGATTTTTTTTTTTCGCGCACCCATAGACTTGCATTGGCGAGACTAGGCCGATATATACTGCAAATCGCAGCGATTTCACTCCCACGTTTAATACGGCCAAGACAAAAAATGGTGATGGGTGCTGCACCATAGAGTAACACTGGTGCGAGTGCTATGCAATGTTTTATCACATAGCACTTGTCCGTATTCCTCGCTAGTGTGACCCTGACCTAAAGGAATCTTCTGAGTGTTTTAATAAAGAGAAATAGCAATAATAAACATTTGCTATTTGGTCACATACAGCTGTGACACATCATTCCTGGAAACCTGATAACAAAAAGGAGACCACCTGTACCGGATTGATGGGGGATTGTTTACAGTTTTTCTGATTTTATAATATTAGCCCTTTTAGGATTAATTCAGACCTCCATGTTACATGTATGCATTCTATCCATGTTTTTTACAGATCCAACACATATCCATTGTAGTCTAGGCTGTTCACATGTACGTATTTTTCACAGACCATGTGTTCGCGCAAAACTCAAATAGACATACCGTATTTTTGGGACTATAAGGTGCACTTTTTCCACCTAAATTTGGAGGGAAAATTGGTGTGCATGTTATAGCCTGAATGTAGCTAACGGGGGAAACGGTGGCAACAGGAGATGGGAGATACTGCGTGCGATGCTGTCGGCTCTGCGTGTTTGGAGGTGCAACACTACGTGGTAATGTTGCTCATTCCAGGATATTTCTCGGCAGTGTGGGGGCTTCATCAATATTTTGTGAAAGCCTGGAGCCTCTGCACTTTCATGCTTTCAAAGCAGTGAACTCTGGGAATGCCCAATCTGCGCATGTGCGCCTCTGGCGGCCATTTTCCCGAATTGAAACCATAGAAGTGCGTGGGCTCCGGGTTTTCACAAAATATCGGTGAGCCCCCACACCACCAGGTATTGCCAAGTACCGCCAAGCACAGCCGAACACCACTTTCTACCAGCCTGAAATGACACTCGCAAAATCATCCACCAGCGTCGCTCCTCTAAACACCTTCTGTGACACTGCATCACCACTGCCACTGCTCCCCGCCGGTAATCTGAATTTGAACTGTAAGACGGACCCCCATTTCATGTATTACATTTTTTCCCTATTATCCTCCTGAAAATTTGGGGTGCGTCTTATAGTCTGAAAAATATGGTATCTGTTTTTTTTCCAGCAGCACAGATAAAAAGTGTCAGTAAAAGCCTATGGGTCCATGAAAACACCTAGAGTACATTACTAGGCTATTTTCACACATCAGTTTTTTTGCATCAGGCGTGATCTGGCCTTTTTTTGAAAAAACGAATCCTTTTTTTTCTACCACCGGATCCGTTTTTTTCTCATTGACTTATATTAGCGCCGGATCGCGCCCCATGACCTTCTGTCTCTTCCGTGTTTTTCCGGATCCGGCAAAAATTTTCATTCCGGCGTCTGGAAAAAACATCTCTAGCAACATTTTTTGTTTGCGGCAAAAAAACGGTCAGCGCCTGAAGCGGCGCTACCGGCTCTTTGCTACAATGCAAGTCTCTCTCTCTCCCCCCCTCATTCCAGGCATGCTCAGAGTGCTTTTCTCAAGGTTCAAAAGTTCATGAAGGATCCGTCTAAAAACCTGATCCATCGCATCAGTTTTTCACAATCTGAGCTGGATCCGTCTTTTTTAAACTTTGACGGATTGTGCCTGATTGTAAAAACCTGATGTGTGAAAGTAGCCTTAGCATCAGAGTACAGTCCATGTATAGTTTGTGTGCTGTCCATATTTCATATTGCAAAGTATAGGAGAAGCTTTAGAATTTATTTATCCATCCATGAAAACACTCTGAAATAAATTTTTCAATAGCTTTTTGGTTGGTCCATAGCTATCAGTAAATTGAAATATTTGAGTATCCAGGCAGGGAGCTATCCATCTGGAAATTCTGTTAGAGCTGGGCTGTATGTGATCGGGCACATGTAGTGATGAGAGGCAGTAGTGGAACTAAGCGGGAAGCCTTATATGAAGTGTTTTCTGAAGAAATAGGTAACATAAGTTGAAAAGGTATTTCTATTTCCCTCTCATCCAAATATATATAGCAAAGATGTGAAATTTGATTAAAAAATATAGAACATGTGTAACATGACCAGCTTCATCCTAAACAAACCATTGGGTATGTACAATTATTCTTAGACATTTTATTTTTAGATAGTCTAAAGAGTACGGTACATGGACCTTTAGCAAGCTAGGATTTTTTTTCCATGTTCTTTTAATGTCTATCTTTTAACTCCTTCCCATATAGGCCAGTTAGGGCTCGCTTAAACTGCCATACAAATCGGAAGAGTGCAATGCGAGAAAACAATGCATTGCACTTTGACCAATGTTATACAATGATTCAGTGCTCATCTGTGAGTTTTCTCTCAGCTCTAATAGGACTTCGCAATCACCAATGCAAGCAGCAAATGGGTGGGAGAAAAAAATTGCACTGCACATGTAACATGCGTACGCTGTCTTATTTTTATGAAACCATCTCAAGGGAAACCCAACATTTTATCAGCCAAATACAGTAGGTTCACAGACAGATCCTTCACAATAGAATAGAAAGAATAGATAAATAAAGAAATAAATGAAGAAAATGGTGCAGGCACCCTTTTATTTTTATTTTTAATAAACAGCTAATGGAAAGCAGACAGCTGTGAGATGGTGTTATTATTCTGAGATCAGGCCAAAATCCATGAATCTTGCCAGTCTATTAATAATAACTCCCAGCTGTCTGCTTAGAGTTGCTGATTATTAAAAATAGGCGTGACCCCACATCATTTTTTGGGGGTCCCCCCTTTTTAATAACAAGTAAACTGAAGCAGACAGCTACAGGTTGGTATCTACGAAGCTTCCCAGCCTATTACTTTTGACCCATTCCAGAATAATAACACAAGCTCACAGCTGCCTGTTTCTCTCAGGTGGTTATCTAATATATAAAGCTGAATGTATGTATGTGTGTATGTATTTGGGTATGTTTGTCCGGTATTGGAATCCGCACCGTCGCACTTATGGGCATGAAATTTTGCACGCCCGCACGTTTCGACCCCGAAAGAGTCCTAGGCTATGTTTTGAATCGAAATTTTAACCCCGCGCGTTCCAAATCGCCAAACAATTTTGGCCCTATCTACATAATGGGGAGAAAGCTGAATGCTTGTGTGTATGTCCGGCATAGGAATCTGCATTTACGGGCATGAAATTTTGCACACCTGCACGTCTCGACCCCGGGAGCGTCATAGGCTAGGTTTTGAGTAGAAATTTTAACCCCGCACATTCCAAATCGGCAAATAATTTTGGCTCGGGATAGGAATCTGCACCGTTGTACTTACGGGCATGAAATTTTGCATGCCCGCACATCTCAACCCCAGGAGCATCATAGGCTATGTGTTGAATGGAAATTTTAACCCCGCACGTTCCAAATCGCCAAACAATTTTGGCCCTATCTACATAATGGGAGAAAGCTGAATGCTTGTGTGTATGTCCGACATAGGAATCTGCATTTACCGGCATGAAATTTTGCACACCCGCACGTCTCGACCCCGGGAGCGTCATAGGCTAGGTTTTGAGTCGAAATTTTAACCCCGCGCATTCCAAATCGGCAAATAATTTTGGCCCGGGATAGGAATCTGCACCGTTGTACTTACGGGCATGAAATTTTGCATGCCCACACATCTCAACCCCAGAAGCATCATAGGCTATGTGTTGAATGGAAATTTTAACCCCCGCACGTTCCAAATCGCCAAACTATTTTGGCCCTATCTACATAATGGGGAGAAAGCTGAATACTTGTATATAGATATAATCATTACAATTTGTTATAACTAACCGTAGTTAGGTACTATGCCCGGGCAGCGCCGGGCTCTTCAGCTAGTTAAAAATAAGGAGGATTCCACAACATTTTTTTAAATGAATTATTTATTTAATAGGTTAAATAAGGCTAAAAATCCATCAGTGCCACGTGAAAGGCACTAAAAAGTGCTGGTTTATTATATGTAGGGGGCTTGTGACATTAACAGGACATACATCCTATTTATTCTATCTATTCTACACTGCTCAAAAAAATAAAGGGAACACTCAAATAACACATCCTAGATCTGAATGAATGAAATATTCTCATTGAATACTTTGTTCTGCACAAAGTTGAATGTGCTGACAACAAAATCATACAAAAATCATCAATGGAAATCAAATTTATTAACCGATAGAGCCCTGGATTTGGAGTCACCCACAAAATTAAAGTGGAATGTAATGTCTTTAAAACAAGTCAAGATGATGCTCAGTAGTGTGTGTGGCCTCCATGTACCTGTATGACCTCCTTACAACACCTGGGCATGCTCCTGATGAGGTGGTGGATGGTCTCCTGAGGGATCATCTCCCAGACCTGGACTAAAGCATCCGCCAACTCCTGAACAGTCTGGGGTACAACGTGACGTTGGTGGATGGAGTGAGACATGATGTCCCAGATGTGCTCAATTGGATTCAGATCTGGGGAATGGACGGGCCAGTCCATAGCTTCAATGCCTTCATCTTGCAGGAACTGCTGACACACTCCAGCCACATGAGGTTTGGCATTGTCCTGCATTAAGAGGAACCCAGGGCCAACCTCCCTACATATGGTCTCAGAAGGGTTCTGAGGATCTCATCTCGGTACCTAATGGCAGTCAGGCTACCTCTAGCGAGCACATGGAGGGCTGTGCGGCCCTCCAAAGAAATGCCACCCCGCTGTCACGGGTGTGTTGCCACGAAGATCGTTGCGATTGCACAGCCTGACTTCTCGCAGCTGAGTTTTTGGTGCTTGGTGTTTTTCGGCAGTGAGGGAGTTAATTCTCTCTCTCTGTGCTAGACGAGGCCCAGCCTCACCCAGCTGCAGTTAATTCTGCAGTATTGGGACTCCTTCAAATACCTGCCGGTCTGATAGGGTAGTTGATGGTGAAAGCATTTCATACAGACCATCAGAGCGGATCGTGGTATTGAAGAGTTTGGAGCGAAGTGTACTCGGTGTGGTTTTTTCCCTTCCTCGCTTTATCATTTATCTCCTTACCCGTTTGGGTTCCCTCTGTTATTGTGGTGTGAGTTTTTGTATGCAAGGTGGTTTTTGGTTTTCCCCTTGTACTGTCTCATTCGTCTAGTACTGTGTATAAGCATTTACTACCTGTCCCCTACTGTTGTGATCGGGGTCCTTCTCAGGACTAGATTACTGAGGTTCAGGGATTCTCAGGAGGTAGGGTTACGCTGGCGGCCTGGACCTCTGTACCATTAACAGTACCTCCAGGTAGAGGGATTAGTCAGGGCCCCAGCTTAGGGTCAGCATAGGACCCTGACCTCCTGTACGCAGTGACAGCGTGACATTTTCACCGACCGACAAAAGATTCTCTCCAGTCTCCATGGATCCAGTAGCCAGTCTAGCTCGGCAGTTGCAGAGTTTGTCCATGGAGCTGGCGGACGTTAAGTCCAAGGTTTTGTATCCCCCAGAGCAAGCCGGACCAGAACCTAAAGTAGCTCTCCCTGACAGGTTTACTGGGGGGCGGGACAAGTTTTTTGTTTTCCGGGAGGCATGTAAGTTGTACTTTCGGCTGCGGCCACGGTCATCGGGGAGTGAAGAACAAAGGGTGGGAATTGTCATCTCGCTCCTACAAGGGAACCCAAAATCATGGGCGTTCTCTCTTCCCCCGGGCTCCCCGGCTCTCCAGTCAGTGGATAGGTTTTTCGCAGCTCTGGGTCTCGTATATGATGATCCGGATCGGATCTCCCTTGCTGAATCTAAGTTACGTAGGATCCAGCAGGGAGATCGTCCGGCGGAGGAATTCTGTTCGGAGTTCCGTAGGTGGGCCACGGACACCCAGTGGAATGACCCGGCTCTTAGGAGCCAGTTTTGTCAAGGTTTATCTGATAAATTAAAAGATGTATTGGCACAGTATGACCCTCCCGCGTCACTGGAAGCCGCTATGGCCCTTGCTATTCGCATTAACAGACGGCTTCGGGAGAGGTGCGGGGTAACTCCGCCCCCTGTGATGACTCCACCTTCTACAAGGGCCCCTTATATGGAGGTTCCCCTGGTCAGTCCAGAGTAGCCTATGCAGTTAGGAGGGACATCATTTCGGGGGAGGGGACCGGCGGTGCGCCACAAGACAGGAAGGTGTTTCTTCTGCGGGAGAAAAGGACATTTTATTGGGGGGTGTCCATCCCGTCCTTTGCAGAGTAAAGGGTCGTCGGAAAACTATTGATCCCAGGTTGTGTGGTGGACGGCAATCTGGGAGTAGGTATTTCGTCCCTAGGTTCGTCTCAGTTTCTCGTACGGCGGAGGTGGTGGTGGGTACGAGAACTGAGAGGATATCTGTTCTTCTGGATAGTGGGGCCGGGGCTAATCTGGTGGACGCTCGGTTTGCCAGGGTTCAAGGTATGCGATTGAGTGTGTTGGCTAAACCCATCCCCATATTCTCGATCGACGCCAGGCCTCTCGGTCAGGGAAGTTTTTTGCAAGCAGTGCATAACATAAATCTTCAAGTGGGGGCGATACATAAAGAACTGTTGTCTTGTTACGTGTTGGAGGGTCTTCCCACTCCTATAGTGTTGGGCCTTCCTTGGTTAACTAAGCATAACCCGGTTATTAATTGGCAATCCAGAGAGATAAGCCAATGGAGTGAATTCTGTAATAAAAACTGCATGAATACGGTCATCGGTGCGGTCGCTCCTAGAGTCTTACCTCCATTTCTGGCAGATTTTGAGGATGTATTCTCGGAGAAAGGGTGTCAGGAACTACCTCCTCATCGCGTGTATGACTGTTCTGTAAAACTGCTTCCTGGGGCCAAGTTACCTAAATCTAGGTTGTATAACCTATCTGGTCCTGAGAGGCAGGCCATGAAGGATTATATTTCAGAGAGTTTGGCTAAGGGGCATATTAGACCTTCATCTTCCCCGGTGGCCGCGGGGTTCTTCTTTGTGAAGAAGAAAGATGGAGGCCTACGCCCTTGCCTGGATTTCTGTGAACTTAATCGGATTGCGGTCCGAGATCCGTATCCGCTCCCACTTATCCCCGATCTCTTCAATCAGATCGTGGGCGCCAAATGGTTCTCTAAGTTGGATCTCAGGGGGGCGTACAATCTGATTAGGATGAAGGAGGGGGATGAGTGGAAGACGGCGTTTAACACTCCGGAGGGGCATTATGAGAACCTTGTCATGCCATTCGGTCTGACTAATGCTCCGGCGGTGTTCCAACACTTTGTTAATGACATTTTTCGCCGCCTGGTGGGACAGTTTGTTGTCATATATCTGGATGATATCTTAATTTACTCGCCAGATCTTGTGTCTCATCAGGAGCATGTTAGGCAGGTGTTACAGATCTTGCGGGATAATAAACTGTACGCCAAATGGGAAAAGCGTGTGTTCGCCGTACAGGAACTCCAGTTTTTAGGCTTCCTGGTGTCAGCATCCGGTTTTCGTATGGATCCTGGGAAAGTGCGGGCAGTTCTTGAGTGGGATCTGCCAGAGAATCTTAAGGCACTACAACGTTTCCTGGGGTTTGCTAATTATTACCGGAAATTAATTCGTAATTTCTCGTCCATGGTTAAACCTCTCACAGACATGACAAAAAAAGGGACAGATTTTTCTAGGTAGTCTGACAAGGCTTGTCAAGCATTCTCCTCCTTGAAAAAATGTTTTGCCTCGGCACCCATACTCATTCAACCTGATTCGTCACAGCCGTTCATTGTAGAGGTAGACGCTTCTGAGGTAGGGGTGGGAGCAGTATTATCACAAGGTTCGTCCCCTGGTAAGTGGCATCCGTGCGCTTTTTTCTCTAAAAAATTGTCGTCCGCTGAGAGGAATTACGATGTCGGCAATAGGGAACTCTTGGCCATTAAGTTAGCTTTTGAGGAGTGGCGCCATTTTTTGGAGGGGGCAGTCCATCCGGTCACCGTCATCACCGATCACAAGAACCTGCTTTATCTTGAGTCTGCAAAACGTCTGAATCCCAGACAAGCTAGGTGGTCGTTGTTTTTTACCAGGTTTAATTTTGTCGTCACATATCGTCCGGGGTCAAAAAATGTAAAGGCGAATGCCTTATCTCGTAGTTTCCCTGGGGTCGGGAATACGGATGACCCGGTTCCTATCCTTCAGGAGGGGGTGGTGGGTGTCGGCAGTATGCTCTGAGCTTAAGGAGGAGGTATTGGAGGCTCAGGGGGACGCCCCTGTTGGACCTCCAGGGAAACTGTTTGTTCCAGATCAGTTGCGACAAAAGGTGATCAAGGCACACCATAACTCAGCTTTGGCAGGACACCCAGGGTGTAAAGCAACTGTGGATCTCCTCTCGCGTCAGTTTTGGTGGCCTAACTTACATAGGGAGGTGGTAACTTTTGTTGCGTCCTGTGGGGTTTGTGCGCGCTCTAAGACCCCACATACCCGTCTGTCTGGGGCCCTCTTGCCTTTGAAGATCCCGGAGCGTCCTTGGACTCATCTGTCTATGGATTTTATTACGGACCTCCCGCCGTCTTCGGGTAAAACGGTTATACTCGTTGTAGTGGACAGGTTCAGCAAGATGGCACATTTTATCGCTCTTCCTGCTCTTCCTAATGATAAAACTCTTGCGCAGGTGTTCATTGAGGAGATTGTGAGGCTTCACGGGGTACCCTCCGATGTGGTGTCGGATCGGGGGTCTCAGTTTGTGTCCAAATTCTGGAAGGCATTTTGTACACGGCGGGGAATGCATTTATCATTTTCATCGGCTTTTGTCAGGATCCCGTCTGGGTTGGAGCCGATGTTACTGCAAACACTAGGGAAAGCAGAGGCAGGTAGCGTAGTCAGGTGGCAGGCCGAGGTCAGTTCACAGGAGAGCAGTGTTTGTAGCAGAGGAGCAGGCAGATAATGTAGTCAGGTGGCAGCCGGTGGTCGGTACACAGGAAAGGCAGTTCGGTAGCAGAGGAGCAGGCAGATAACGTAGTCAGGTGGCAGGCCGAGGTCAGTTCACAGGAGAGCAGTGTTTGTAGCAGCAGGAACAGCAGGAGAAAGAGCTTGACTAAAGGCTGGAAGCACAATAATCTCGCAATGACACACCCACAGGGCCAGGTTTATATAGGGCGTGTAATTGGCAATCAGAGGCCAAACGAGAGAGCACTGGGTGAAGCCGATCAGGAAGAACAGTCAATGGTATCCGGGTTCAGCAAGGAACTTTGTAGCCAGCAGAATAGCTCAGATGGTAGAGCTGCTGGCCGGTGGACAAGAGACACTGGGTTTGATTCCTGACAGTACTCTCCTCCTTCCAGGATGGCCTCTGGACATCTCAGGAGCTGGCCTATCTGGGTACCTCTGATGGAAGGCTCTTGTAAGTCCAGGAGCATGGACGTTGTCCTTTGGTTCCCATGAATTTTCCTCTGGTCCGTAACCTTCCCACTGCACCAGATACTGCAGTTTACCTCTGAATTTTCGGTAGTCCAGAATCTTATTCACAATGTATTCTTCTTCACCACGGATCCTTTCTGGTGGAGGAGGTGGCTGAATTCTTCCTGGAAACGGGTTTTCACAGAAGGGTTTGAGCAAGGATATGTGAAATACTGGATGAATCTTTAGATTGTTGGGAAGTTTTAAACGAAAAGCAACCTGGTTAATTTTTGCAGAAATTTGAAAAGGTCCAATGAATTTCTGACCCAATTTGGAGGATGGTACATGTGTCTTTAGATTTTTAGTAGACAGCCAAACTTTGTCTCCAACCTGAAGAGTAGGGGGCACTCTCCGATGTTTATCTGCTGCTTCCTTATATACTTCCTGGGTCTTGAGTAATATCTCTGATAATTCCTTCTGGGATTCCTGTAATTTTGCAAGCCTGTCATTAACAGCAGGAATGGGAGTGTTCACTGGCAGATTATACTGGATGTACTCCATAATTAGCAAAAAATGGGGTTTGAGATGTAGCGCTATGTATGGAGTTGTTGTAGGCAAATTCTGCTGTTGGTAAATAGTCCACCCAGTCATCCTGAAGATAGGAAATGAAGCAAAGGAGGTATTGCTCCAAAGTCTGGTTCGTTCTCTCCGTCTGGCCATTGGACTGAGGATGGAAAGCGGTAGAAAGATTCACCGTGACTCCCAAGGCTGTACAGAAACTCTTCCAAAATTTTGACGTAAACTGAATGCCTCTGTCAGACACCACGTTGTCAGGAATTCCATGTAACCTGAATACCTCTTTGATCATCAGTTCTGCAGTTTTTTTCAGCAGTAGGAATTCCTTCAGTTGGAATAAAGTGGGCCATTTTTGTGAGTCGGTCCACTATGACAAGGATGACGGTCATCTGTTTGGAAGGGGGTAGTTCCACAATAAAATCCATGGAAATAGATCCCCAAGGCCTGGATGGAACTGGGAGTGGTTGCAAGAGTCCTAGAGGAGACGATCGTGGGGTCTTGTTTCGTGCGCATGTTAAACAGGTTGAAACATATTTCCTCACATCCTTCCTACAATTAGGCCACCAAAAGAAACGAAGTAGTAAGTCTTGTGTTTTTGCAACTCCAGGATGTCCTGCCAGTTTAGAATCATGGACACTTTTGAGGACTTCAAGGCGAGAAGATTCAGGTACATATATTTTGTGTTTCTGCATCCAAAACCCTCTTTGAATGAAAGATCGACGTCTTCCGAAGGATGGTTAAGGAAAGAGTCCTCTTGATATCCATCTTTAATTCTATTACATAGTCCTCTACAGTGCAATATTCCCAAAAAATTTTTAGGGCCTAGAATTGTATCGTCATTACTAGACCTCTCCTGAGGTTCCGAACACATCCTGGACAGGGCGTCAGCCTTGCCATTTCTTGAACCAGGCCGGTAAGAAATTATAAAATTGAATCTTGAAAAAATAAGGCCCATCGTGCTTGTGTTGCAGACAATCTTTTTGCTGTACGGAGGAATTCAAGATTCTTGTGGTCCGTGAGGACAGTCACAGGGTGATTGGCACCTTCCAGAAGATGTCTCCACTCGGAGAAGGCAACTTTAATGGCTAACAGTTCTTTATTACCGATGTCGTAGTTCTTTTCTGCAGATGACATGGTGTGGGAAAGAAACGCACATGGGTGAAGTTGCATCTTGTCCCCAACTTGCTGAGACAGAATGGCTCCCACTGCAGAGTCCGAGGCGTCCACTTCGACAGTAAATGGCAATTCAGGATTTGGGTGTACTAACAATGGAGCAGACGTAAAAAGAGTTTTCAACTTGTCAAAAGCCTCCTGTGCCTCCGGAGACCAGAAAAATGCTTTGGTCTTTTTTGTTAGTGTAGTAATTGGTAGTATGATCCGTGAAAAGTTCTTTATAAATTTTCAGTAAAAATTTGCAAATCCTATGAAACGCTGGACGTCTTTTAAATTTCTCGGAACAGGCCAGTCCACTACAGCATTGATTTTGCCGGGATCCATGCTCAGACCTTCTGGGGAGATGATATATCCCAGAAATTGGATACTGGTTTGTTCAAACTCACATTTTTCAAGTTTAATGTAAAGATGGTTCTCCTGTAGTCGTTCCAGGACTAACTGGACGTGCCTGCGATGCTCTTCCAAGGTGTCTGAAAATATTAAGAATGTCATTGAGATAAGCCACCACGAATTGGTCCAAGAAATCTCGAAATACATCATTAATAAAATGTTGAAAGGTGGCTGGGGCATTGCTAAGGCCAAAGGTCATAACCAGAGATTCAAAATGTCCATATCTCGTTCTGAAGGCGGTCTTCCACTCATCTCCTGGGCGAATCCGTATGAGGTTGTAAGCCCCTCTAAGATCCAGCTTCGTAAAGATTTTCGCAGAACGGAGTCTCTCAAATAGTTCAGGAATCAAGGGTAGCAGGTAGCGATTCTTGACAGTGATATTATTCATCTCTCTGTAGTCAATACATGGCCGCAGAGTGGAGTCTTTCTTTTCAACAAAGAACAGGGGTGCCCCAGCTGGAGATGTGGAAGGTCGAATAAAGCCTTTCTCTAAATTTTCATCCAGGAACTTTCTTAATACCTTCAATTCAGGTTCGGAAAGATTGTAAATCCGTCCAAATGGAATAGTTGCTCCTGGCAGCAATTCAATGGGACAGTCGTAAGGATGGTGAGGAGGTAATTGATCTGCTTTCTTCTTACTGCAGACATCAGAGAACTGCTGATATTGAAGTTGTAGTTTCTCTTCCTTCTCATGCGAAATCTCAGAGATTTGGACTTGTTGGAGAACAGGGGGTTCCTTATGACAATTATTCTTACAGTAGTCAGATGGAAAGGTGATGGTCCTTGATGCCCAGTTGATAGAAGGGTTATGGACTGAAAACCAGGGGATCCCTAGAATAACCGGAAATTTCGGAGATGAAATAAGGTGGAAACTGACAGCTTCATGATGATCCGGTTCGATACAAATCTCCAGTTCGATTGTCTCATGCGTGACAGGTCCAGAAGACAAGGGTGATCCATCCACAGTTTCCATTTCAATTGGTGTGGATTTGGTCCTACTGGAAATATTATTATCATGTGTAAATTTTAAGTCCATAAAATTTCCTCCTGCTCCCGAATCCAACAGGGCAGAGCATTGTATTTTTTGGGTGCCCATTACAACCTGAATGGGGATTACAAAATGAGATGATGTAGTATGTATTTTGTCTATTTCTGGCGTTACTGATGAGATAGTCTGCAAGATGGAATCCGACTGCTGAGAAAGGTCCATATTGCTGGCAGACCTGTTGTTGGTAAAGGCTATAGTCCTTTTGTTAGGACAGTTGATGGCATAGTGTCCAGGGTCCCCACAATAGAGGCAGAGATGTTCTGCACGTCGCCTCTCCTTCTCCTGTGCAGAGAGTGGTCTTCGGATGACGTCGATCTGCATCGGTTCAGACACGCCTTGCGTCTTTTCTTGGTGGTCTGATGCTGAAAATGAGAAGCCAGGGCTATTCCCAAGTGCTCGCAGTCTCTCCTTTCTCCTTTCAGTAAGTCTTTGGTCAATCCGGATACATAGTTGAATAAAGTCCTCCAACTGATCAGGGGTCTCAACCCTGGCAAGCTCGTCTTTCACTGGTTCTGATAACCCTCGTCGAAATTGACTTCTCTGGGCCGCTGGATTCCAGGTGGTGTCGGCCACCCAGCGACGGAACTCCGATGTATATTCCGCAACAGAGCGACGTCCTTGGCGCAAATTATGTAATTTGGTTTCTGCTGTGGCACAGCGGTTTGGGTCATCAAAAACTTGATTCATAGCTGCGGTGAAGGCTTCCAGGTCATTAAGGAGGTCATAGTCCTTTTCTACATAAGGTGAAGCCCAAGCAAGAGCTTCATCCGTCAGGAGATTTATCATGAAAAAAACTTTCTTCCTCTCACTGGTAAAGGGAGCAGGTTGCATCTGGAAGTATATGCGGCATTGATTGAGGAATCCTCGGTACTGCTGGCGATCCCCACTGAACTTTGCAGGCAGCGGCAGCCGCGCGTTTGATTCGGACCCTGAATTGCGCACGTCCAGAAGTTGTTTTTGTAGCTCAATTACTTCCTGTTGTATCACCGTGAAATCAGTTTGTAACTTGGAATATTTTCCTTGAGAATCAGTACAAAAACTTTGAAGCTCTGTAACTTGCCGCCTCAGGGTGTTCACAGCGGACTCCATTTTGGCGCGAGATTATTCTGTCAGGATCCCGTCTGGGTTGGAGCCGATGTTACTGCAAACACTAGGGAAAGCAGAGGCAGGTAGCGTAGTCAGGTGGCAGGCCGAGGTCAGTTCACAGGAGAGCAGTGTTTGTAGCAGAGGAGCAGGCAGATAACGTAGTCAGGTGGCAGCCGGTGGTCGGTACACAGGAAAGGCAGTTCGGTAGCAGAGGAGCAGGCAGATAACGTAGTCAGGTGGCAGGCCGAGGTCAGTTCACAGGAGAGCAGTGTTTGTAGCAGCAGGAACGGCAGGAGAAAGAGCTTGACTAAAGGCTGGAAGCACAATAATCTCGCAATGACACACCCACAGGGCCAGGTTTATATAGGGCGTGTAATTGGCAATCAGAGGCCAAACGAGAGAGCACTGGGTGAAGCCAATCAGGAAGAACAGTCAATGGTATCCGGGTTCAGCAAGGAACTTTGTAGCCAGCAGAATAGCTCAGATGGTAGAGCTGCTGGCCGGTGGACAAGAGACACTGGGTTCGATTCCTGACAGCTTTTCATCCTCAGACCAATGGTCAGACGGACCGTCTGAACCAGAGCTTGGAGACATATCTCTGGTGTTTTGTGTCAGAGAACCAGGAGGACTGGGCTTCTTTCTTACCTCTGGCGTAGTTTTCTCTTAATAATAGGCGGAGCGAGTCCACTGGTAAGTCCCCGTTTTTTGGGGCATATGGTTTTCACCCCAGTTTTGTACTTTCAGTAGGGGGGGCTCTTCGGGGGTTCCTGAGGAGGAACGATTTTCGTCATCAATCGCTTCAGTGTGGAGAGGGGTGCTGAATAATCTGAGTACTATGGGGAACCGATACAAACGTATGGCTGATAGGAGGAGAGTGTCTGGTCCGGACCTAAGTGTGAACGATCGGGTATGGTTGTCTACCAAGAATATAAAACTTAAGGTTCCCTCCTGGAAACTGGGTCCCAGGTTCAGTTCTATAATTAATCCGGTGGCATTCCGTCTTGACCTCCCCACTACGTTTAAAATTCACAATGTGTTCCACAGATCTTTGCTTAAGAGGTATGTGGCGCCGGTGATACCGTCACCTTTACCTCCTCCTCCAGTGGTGGTCAATGGTAACTTGGAGTTTCAGGTATCGAAAGTCGTCGATTCACATTTTAATCACCGGTCCCTTCAGTACCTGGTTCATTGGAAGGGGTATGGTCCTGAGGAGAGGATGTGGGTTCCTGCGTCGGATATTAACGCAGACCGATTAATTCGGGCCTTCCACACGACTCACCCGGATAAACCTGGCCTGAGGGTCCGGAAGCCTCTCGTAGAAGGGGGGGTACTGTCACGGGTGTGTCGCCACAAAGATCGTTGCGATTGCACAGCTGACTTCTCGCAGCTGAGTTTTTGGTGCTTGGTGTTTTTAGGCAGTGAGGGAGTTAATTCTCTCTCTCTGTGCTAGACGAGGCCCAGCCTCACCCAGCTGCAGTTAATTCTGCAATATTGGGACTCCTTCAAATACCTGCCGGTCTGATAGGGTAGTTGTCGGTGAAAGCATTTCATACAGACCATCAGAGCGGATCGTGGTATTGAAGAGTTTGGAGCGAAGTGTACTCGGTGTGGTTTTTTCCCTTCCTCGCTTTATCATTTATCTCCTTACCCGTTTGGGTTCCCTCTGTTATTGTGGTGTGAGTTTTTGTATGCAAGGTGGTTTTTGGTTTTCCCCTTGTACTGTCTCGTTCGTCTAGTACTGTGTATAATCATTTACTACTCTGTCCCCTACTGTTGTGATCGGGGTCCTTCTCAGGACTAGATTACTGAGGTTCAGGGATTCTCAGGAGGTAGGGTTACGCTGGCGGCCTGGACCTCTGTACCATTAACAGTACCTCCAGGTAGAGGGATTAGTCAGGGCCCCAGCTTAGGGTCAGCATAGGACCCTGACCTCCTGTACGCAGTGACAGCGTGACACCCACACCATTACTGACCCACTGCCAAACCGGTCAGGCTGAAGAAGGTAGCAGGCAGCAGATCGCTCTCCACGGCATCTCCAGACTGTCACATTTGTCACAAGTGCTCAGTGTGAACCTGCTTTCATCTGTGAAGAGCACAAGACGCCAGTGGCGAATTTGCCAATCCTGGTGTTCTGTGGCGAATGCCAAGCATCCTGCACGGTGTTTGGCTGTGAGCACAACCCCCATCTTTGGACGTCAGGCAATCAGACCATCCTCATGGAGTCAGTTTTTAACCATTTGTGCACACATGCACATTTGTGGCCAGCTGGAGGTCATTTTGCAGGGCTCTGGCAGTGCTCCTGTTCCTCCTTGCACAACGGCGAAGGTAGCGGTCCTGCTGCTGGGTTGTTGCCCTCCTACGGCCCCTCCACACACAGTGACACACACATGTATATATATATAATGCTCAAAAAAATAAAGGGAACACTTAAACAACAGAATATAACTCCAAGTACATCAAACTTCTGTGAAATCAAACTGTCCACTTAGGAAGCAACACTAATTGACAATCAATTTCACGTGCTGTTGTGAAATTGGAATCGACAACAGATGGAAATTATTGACAATTATCAAGACACACTCAATAAAGGAGTGGTTCTGCAGGTGGGGACCACAGACCACATCCCAGTACCAATTCTTTCTGGCTGATGTTTTGGTCACATTTGAAAGTTGGTTGTGCTTTCACACTCGTGGTAGCATGAGACGGACTCTACAACCAACACAAGTGGCTCAGGTAGTGCAGCTCATCCAGGATGGCACATCAATGCGAGCTGTGGCATGAAGGTTTACTGTGTCTGTCAGCGTAGTGTCAAGAGGCTGGAGGTGCTACCAGGAGACAGGCCAGTACACCAAGAGACGTTGGGGGGGCCGTAGAGGACAACAACCCAGCAGCAGGACCGCTACCTCCGCCTTTGTGCAAGAAAGAACAGGAGAAGCACTGCCAGAGTCCTGCAAAATGACCTCCAGCAGCCCACAAATGTGCATGTGTATGCACAAACGGTTAGAAACCAACTCCATGATGATGGTCTGAGTGCCCAACGTCCACAGATGGGGGTTGTGCTCACAGCCCAACACCAAGCAGGATGCTTGGCATTTGCCACAGAACACCAGGACTGGCAAAATTTGCCACTGGCATCCTGTACTCTTCACAGACGAAAGCAGGTTCACACTGAGCACATGTAGACGCCATGGAGAGCGATCTGCTGCCTGCAACATCCTTCAGCATGACTGGTTTGGCAGTGGGTCAGTAATGGTGTGGGGTGGCATTTCTTTGGAGGGCCGCACAGCCCTCCATGTGCTCGCCAGAGGTAGCCTAACTGCCATTAGGTACCGAGATGAGATCCTCAGACCCCTTGTGAGACCATATGCTGGTGCGGTTGGTCCTGGGTACCTCCTAATGCAGGACAATGCCAGACCTCATGTGGCTGGAGAGTGTCAGCAGTTCCTGCAAGATGAAGGCATTGAAGCTATGGACTGGCCCGCCTGTTCCCCAGACCTGAATCTGATTGAGCACATCTGGTACATCATGTCTCGCTCCATCCATCAACGTCACATTGCACCACAGACTGTCCAGGAGAAGGCAGATGCTTTAGGCCAGATCTGGGAGGAGATCCCTCAGGAGACCATCTGCCGCCTCATCAGGAGCATGCTCAAGCATTGTAGGGAGGTCATACATGCACAGGGAGGTCTTACAGGCACGTGGAGGCCACGCACACTAGTGAGCATCATTTTGACTTGTTTTAAGGACATTACACTCCACTTTAATTTTTATGTGTGACTTCAAATCCAGGCCTCCATTGGTTAATAAATTTGATTTCTATTGATGATTTTTGTGTGAATTTGTTGTCAGCATATTCAACTTTGTACAGAACAAAGTATTCAATGAGAATATTTCATTCATTCAGATCTAGGATGTGTTATTTGAGTGTTCCCTTAATTTTTTTGAGCTATGTATATATACACTTATTCTAGGTGTATATATGTATTCTATATTTTCTATTGTAACCTGTCAGTGTGATTTTACGGTAGCCGCATATGATTTGCCGCATGCTGCGATTTCACTCGCATGTATAGTACTGCCGAGAAAAAAATGGTGATGGGAGCTGCCCTATAGATTAACAGCAGTCCAAGTGCTATGCGATGTTTTATCACATATCACTCGTCCGTATTCCTCGTTAGTTTTACTGCTGCCTAAGGGTGTGCATATTTTTGAAACCACATCATTTTAGTCATTTATTTATTTTCCACTAGAAAATGTTTAGTTTTATATTTCAATTGAATTGAACAGATTATGGGTTACAATAATGGTAGAAAAAGCTGTCAAACTATTCTGCTTGGTTTAATTTTTTGACATGACAAAAACCTGGCATCTTAACAGGAGTGTGAAGACTTTAAATATCCACTGTACATGTTGTTTTATTATCAGTGTCAATATGACACAAGCTCATAAGCTCCCCCAGGCTGTGGTTGCATTTAGCCATCTGAAGGTGAGGACCAGACAGGGGGGTGGTGAGGAATGGAGGCGCCACAGAGGTGAGTGGCAAGGTGAGTATAAGGATTTTTTTACATTTTGATGGTCTTTTATTGTTCAGAAAAATGGCCGCCATTTTTCTGAGTCCACGTAGAGGCGAATAACAAGAAATCTGCATTTTGGCAAATGCAGAATTTTGAAAATTCGCGTAGAATGGAATTCCACTCAAATTTAATGTATTCGTTCATCTCCGAGTCGTAGTATTGAAAAGTGTAAACCAGCAAACGGGAACTACATCAACTCAGTCATGAAGTGATAATCCACATAAAGGTAAAGGGAATCTGTCACCACATTTGACCTATCTAAACTATTAATATGAGCATACAGGTTATAGACTTTTGAAAATAGTCCCCCTGTGTGCCTCATATCAGAAGTGTTGTAGCTGACAAATTATCTTTTATTACTTTATATAAATGACATTTTCCAGGCTCTGGAGAGGATGGTGACTGGAAGATACCTCTGCCTTCAGAGCTTGTTTTAAATATAAGAGGGAGTTACCAATGTGATGTGTAATGGTTACCTCTGCTACCAGTGTGATGTGTAATGGGCGCTCTCTGCTCTCCTGATCTCGCTGCAGAGCTATGTGTGATTATAACTGACACATCTGCAGGTTCCTCTCAGCTTCAGCTTCCATCTAACAGGCAGACAGGGCTGCAATATTGGTGCAGCACAGCAGAGCTGAGAGAGAAGCAAAAAATGTGTTTACAAGAAGACAAATTTCATTTCTCCTGTTCTGTGTTGGTTACACCTCCTTCGTGTAAAATAAGCTCTGTAGGCAGAGTTATCTCCAGGCACCATCCTCCTCAGAGCTTGGAAGAGTTCACTTATATAAAGTGATAA
This sequence comes from Oophaga sylvatica, assembly GCA_033576555.1. NCBI lineage: Eukaryota > Metazoa > Chordata > Amphibia > Anura > Dendrobatidae > Oophaga > Oophaga sylvatica. Next base: position 2,634 of record JARQOD010001733.1, on the reverse strand, counting down.
AAGATGATTTCTCCGCAACAGCACATCTAATATTAGACACATAGGGAGGACTGTTTTCAGCGTATTATAGCCTGCATGCCCATACTAATAATTTAGAAGGATCAAATGTGGTGACAGATTCCCTTTAGGTATTGTGGTCACCAAATGCTCAGGTGCATGGCACATAAAATAACTGCAAACTTACAAACTTCTTTTGCCATTAACATTGTTTCATGCCATTTTTTTGGCACAGCAGCTACATCACTAAGTACAATTCTAAGCGTTAGATAAAGTTAGAGTTAGAAGGATTCTGGAGCAGTGGCAACGTGTTCTGTGGAATGTGAAATCACACTTATTTATGTGGCTATCTAATTTAAGATTTTGGATTTGGGGAATGCCAGGAGAACATTAGCTGTCTGACTGTATTATGCCAACTACATAGTTTGGAGGAGGTGGGATAATGCTATGGTGTTTTTTTTCAGGAGTTGAACTAGGCACCTTACACTGTGTTCCAAATTATTATGCAAAAATTGTTTAGGAGTGATAACGTAAGAATTTTTTTGTTTGTCAGTTAAACTCATTGATGGTGATGTGTGTCAGTGCTCTTTATATCACTGTAAGCAATTGCAGACACCTGTGCTAATTAGTTTGGCAGGTGTGTCCAATGAAAGGCAAGACTACTTAAGAAGGCTGTCCCACATTATTAAGCAGCCTACATTTTCTGCCAAAATGGGAAAGAAAAAGGATGTGTCGGCTGCTGAGAAGCAACAAATTGTGGAGTGTTTAGGTCAAGGCATGACTACAATCAACATTGCCAAGACACTTCATCGTGATCATCGCACAATCAAGAAGTATGTAGCTGATTCACAGTACACACGTGTGCGTGCTGATAAGGGAAAATTGAGGACTCTTTCCTACAGGCAATTACATCAGGTTAAAAGAGCAGAGGCTAAAAAGCCTTGTCATAGCAGCAGACAAGTTTTTGAAGCTGCTGGTGCCTCCAACGTCCCCCGAACAACAAGATGCAGGGTCCTTCAGAGGTTTGCAGCTGTGCTTAAGCCATCCTGTCGACCTCCTCTATACACTGCACACAAGCAGAAACGGCTCCAGTGGGCCAAACAATACATGAAGACTGACTTCAAATCTGTTTTGTTCACCGATGAGTGCCGTGCAACGCTCGATGGTCCAGATGGATGGAGTGGAGGATGGCTGGTTGGTCGACACCCCATGCAAACACGGCTACGGCGCCAACAAGGAGGAGGTGGAGTAATGTTTTGGGCTGGAATCATGGGGAGAGAGATTGTCGGCCCCTTTAGAATCCCTGAAGGGGTAAAGATGAACTCCATAGTGTATGTTGAGTTTCTCAAACAGCACTTCCTGCCATGGTTCAAGATGAAGAACTGTGCATTCCGCAGCAAGATCATTTTCATGCATGATAATGCACCGTCTCATGCTGCACATAACACATCTGCATCTCTGGCTGCTATGGGCATAAAAGGGGACAAACTTATGGTGTGGCCCCCATGCTCCCTGACCTCAACCCTATTGAGAACCTCTGGAACATCATCAAAAGGAGTGTCTATGATGGCAGGAGGCAGTTCACATCTAAGCAACAGCTCTGGGAGGGTATTCTGTCCTCATGCAAAACAATTGAAGCAGAAACCATCCAAAACCTGACAAATTCAATGGACGAGAGAGTTCAGAAGCTCCTTTCGAACAAGGGGTCCTATGTGCAAATGTAACATCACCTAGAATAAAGTTTTGAGTTGAAAACTGTTTGATTTCAGTTTGTAATAACCTGCTAATGCTTATAATTTCAAAAATGACCACTTTCTTGTTCTTTATTAAAATTAAAAGGTTGAAAACTCTGCTGTGCATAATAATTTGGAACATGCATTTTGAGTGCAGTTTGAGTGTTTTATTTTTTAAAAAATATACTGTTATCATAGGCAGTTTGTACAAAAAACTTTCAATTGTACTCTAATAGTTATTTGACTGGAAAATTACAATGACTGCAATTCATATAGGTAATTTGGGAAAATCTGAGAAAATATTATTTGCATAATAATTTGGAACACAGTGTAGTTCTAGCGTAGGAAAATCTATATGCTTCAGCATACAAAGACATTTTTGATAGGCTTTCATATTTTTGGGAACAGTTTTGGGGAAAGGCCTATTCTGTTTCCCAGGTTTCTGCTTTAGAACACAAAGTAAGGTCAATAAAGGCATGATTGGAAGAGTTTGGTATAGAAGAACTTGACTAGCTCGACAGAGTTCTGACCCATGGAATACCTCTAAGATAACTAGATTGGCGATTGTGAGGCGGGCCCTCTCATCAACATCAGTGTCTGACCTCATAACTGAACTCCCAGAGACACACTCTAAAATTTAATAGAACATTTTCCCAGGAGTGTCGAAGATGTTATAGGTACAAAAAAGGGAGGAGTGTCAAAGTTGTTATAGGTACAAAAAAGGGACCAAATATATATTAATAGCTATGGATATAGCACAGGATGTAACAATTTAATAGAACAAGATTTTAACTAATCTCAGGGAGGTAAATGGTTAAAGTATGGATAATAAGGATAACAAATATAAAACAATGGCAGCCCAGTTAAGGAACTTATCGTGTCCTTAAGGCTCCCCGCAGGGGTT
>JARQOD010001732.1:57735-91181 GCA_033576555.1 Oophaga sylvatica | reverse complement strand
ATGCCCACCCTGTTTTACAGCACCACAGCTGTTTCCTGGCAGTGTCAACGTAAATTAGCCTCAAATAAGTTGTCCTGTCATGTTGCATTCCGGTTATCCGACTCTATGGTGCCATGCAGTTTAGGTGATTCCTATGTGTGCTGTGGGATATGTAAATAAAGGCTCTTTCCGTTGTGAAAATAGGACAAGCACCCACTCTAGGACTGTGTGATTTGGTAACTGCAGACGGCTTGCGGCCTGTCAACTTTACATTTTCATGGGTGCCTTATGGTACCCGTCCGAGTTCCAGTACCGTTAGCTGGTTCTCCACAGTGCCTTTGGCCTAGGTGCCTCCATCTCGGTATCCGAGTTCCAGCAACGTCTGCTGGTTCTTGGTAGTGCTTTGGAGACAGGTTCCTCCTGCTTTGTAACCGTGGTCCCAGTAAACGTCAGCTGGTCCTCGGTTGTGCCATTGGCTCTTTTCCTTCTGCTGCCCCTCCGGGTTCCCGCACAGTCAGCTGGTCCTCGTTACTTGCATTGGCTCTTGTACCTTCTGCTACCCGTCCGGGTTCCAGTACCGTCAACTGGTTCTCCGCAGTGCCTTTGGCCTAGGTGCCTCCATCTCGGTATCCGAGTTCCAGCAACGTCTGTGGTCCTTGGTAGTGCTTTGGAGCACAGGTACCTCCTGCTTAGTAACCGTGTCCCAGTAACGTCAGCTGGTCCTCGGTTGTGCCATTGGCTCTTTTCCTTCTGCTGCCCCTCCGGGTTCCAGCACAGTCAGCTGGTCCTTGTTACTTGCATTGGCTCTTGTACCTTCTGCTACCTGTCCGGGTTTCCAGTACCGTAACTGGTTCTCCGCAGTGCCTTTGGCTAGGTGCCTCCATCTCGGTATCCGAGTTCCAGCAACATCTGCTGGTCCTTGGTAGTGCTTTGGAGCACAGGTACCTCCTGCTTAGTAACCGTGTCCCAGTAACGTCAGCTGGCCCTCTGTTGTGCCATTGGCTCTTTTCCTTCTGCTGCCCCTCCGGGTTCCCAGCACAGTCAGCTGGTCCTCGTTACTTGCATTGGCTCTTGTACCTTCTGCTACCCGTCCGGGTTCCAGTAACGTAAAATGGTTCTCGGAAGTTAGACGACCCTAAAGACCACCCCGAAGAAGATGACGACCCCAAGGACGACGAGCATAAGCCAACCAGCCTGAACACCATCACAAAGAAGAAATATAAGATTACCCAGAAGAAGATCACCAACAGGAAAAAGAAGGTTACGACAAACTACAAGATACAGAACAAGAGACAGAAGAACAATAAGCAGAAGATCAAAAAGCAGAAGAACATGAAGTATAAGATCAAAATGAAGAGCAAAATTTATGCTCTAAATTCTAAGCAGAAGAAGACTAAGCAGTGTATGGGGGTGAGTCCGTTCCTCCTCGTGTGCCCCTGGAAAATGCCTGCTGCTGCAGGCTAAACTGAAACACGGACAAATACTGTTGTAATTTAAACCTTTTGTGACAGCAAGAACGGAAGGATGAAAAATTCATACTTTGACAGATTACAAGTACAGGAATCTCTGTCACAAATAAGAATATGATGAAGAAGATGAAGAGGAAGAAGATGAAGATGTAGAATATGAAGAAGAATAATATGTTTAATAAGAAGAATATGAGTAATGTAAACAAAAACATGAATAGCAAGAAGTTTACGAAGAAGATAAAGAAGGTGAAGATGAAGAATAATTTGATGACAAAGATGATGCTGCTGAAGATTATGAAGGAGAAAGTGTGTGAAAAGTTAAAAAGGTGAAGAGCATGGAAGTTGTGAAACATACATATTGCCAAAATAGAAAAAAGGTTAACAACATTGTCAATTTCTTCGTCAATCCGAACGTATTTCCAAAAAAAAATATTAATGCTATTCCATTTGGATTGGGTTAAACATGTATGCCTTTAATGTTCCTCAACCTTCCCCAATACATTCTACATTACTCTTTGTTGTTTTCCTTCATGTACAATTAACCAACAAGGCAAGAATGGGTTTTTTTTAATTCCGATATTTTGTTCCCATAGACTTACATTGGATTTTCCGGTATCGGTATCAGGTATCGCAATATTTTTTGGGTTATCGGCGATACCATTCCGATTCCGATACTTTTGGATATCGGAAAGTATCGCTCAACTCTAGTAAGGAGACATTACGGAGATCACAGGCAGATTTAGGGGCTCTCACATTGCTTTCAGGCCCCCATGCGTGGCCCCGTTGGGGCTTGTGTGGGTGTATGCGCTGATAGGCCAGAGCCCGTATGGTGCTGACACAGTAAACGTGCGCTCTGCGAGCATCATTTTTGGGAGTGTACGCCTACTGGAGGCAGACACTACGGCCGGAGTAAAACTAAAGGTATAAAACATCTGTCCGATTCTCCCTGCCGAGAGTCGCACGAGTGTAATTCGAGTACAATCCAATTTACATCCAAAAGCAATGCGATTTTAATGTGAGCATTTACATAGACCAATTCTCTGTCATTTATACATCGTTTTCAAAGGAAATATTCTTCAAAACACACACATTTATATATTAGATTGACAGATGTAGAAGGAAACCCGGCAATTCAGCAGCCGCATACAGTAAAATCACAGACTGACAGGTAATGAATGAATAGATATCAACACATAGATTAGATAGATATAAAGATGGCAATGACATATATATATATATATATATATATTATATATATACTTAGTAATGACTAAGTATTCAGCTGTGAGCTGATATTAACCCTTTATCCCATCTGACGTACTATTCCATCCATGTACCTTGGGACTTAATTCCCATGGACGGAATAGTACGTCACATGCGATCAGCTGCGCTCCCGGGGGAGAGCGCAGTGATATCGGCCGGGTGTCAGCTGATTATCACAGCTGACACCCGGCACTATGTGCCAGGACTGGTCACGGACCGCTCCTGGCACATTAACCCCTGGCACACTGTCATCAAAGATGATCGCAGTGTTCCGGCGGTACAGGGAAGCATCGCGCAGGGAGGGAGCTCCCTGCGTGCTTCCCTGAGACCCTCAGCGCGCGATGTATCGCGTTGTTCTGAGAGACCCTCCTCCCTGCAGGACCCCGGATCCAAGATGGCTGCGCGGTCTGCAGGGAGGCGGCTTCCTCAGTGCCTGTCACATCACCGATCTGACAGAGTTCTGTGCATAGTGTCAGATCGGCTATCTGACCTTAAACAGTGATGTCCCACCCTGGGACAAAGTAAAAAAGTTAAAAAAATAAAACACATGTGTAAAAAAAAAAATTCTAAATAAAGAAAGAAAAAAAAAAATATTCCACAATAAATTCATTTCTTCATGTAAATAAAAAAAAACAATAAAAGTACACGGTATAAACGCCGCCCCCAAAAGAAATTCATGAATTGTGGTTTTTGTTCATTCTGCCTCCCAAAAAATTGTAATAAAAAGCGATCAAAAAATGTTATGTGCCCAAAAATGGTACCAATAAAAACGTCAAAATCGTCCAGCAAAAAATAAGACTGCACATGACTCTGTGGGCCAAAATATGGAAAAATTATAGCTCTCAAAATGTGGTGATGCAAAAACTATTTTTTGCAATAAAAAGCGTCTTTTAGCGTGACAGCTGCCAATCATAAAAACCCACTACAAATAGTAAATCAAACAGGGCCGGCTCCAGGTTTTTATGGGCCCCGGGCGAAAGAGTCTCAGTGGGCCCCTTTAACACAGACCACGATTCATGATGCACAGATACTGCAGAGAAATATGGGTATAGTACAATGCCAAACACTTCTCTTATTCCATTACATGACTGATATCTATTGTAATTGTACAATAGCTCCAAAAACCGCCAAATCCTTACAGCGCACAGTACAGACTGGACAGTACAGTCCTCCATACAGTATTATGGGCCAAATATAATGCTCCATAAAGAATATTAGACCCCAAATAATGCTCCATACAGGATACTGGTCCCCATATAATGCTCCATAAAAAATATGGAGCTCTCCTCTGCACTGTGCTGTGTTCTGCACTGTTACGGCTCAGGAAAGGGCGCTGTGGAAAGACTCCCCATTATCATCATTGCCTGCCCATTATCATCATCATTTCCTCCCCATCATGATCATTGCCTCCCCATCATCATCATTGCCTCCCCATCATTATCATCATTGTCTCCCCATCACCAACATTGACTCTCCATCATCAACATTGTCTCCCCATCATCATCATTGCCTCCCCATCATCATTATCATTGCCTCCCCATCATCATCATCATTGGGTCCCCATCATCATTATCATTGCCTCTCCATCATCAACATTGCCTCCCCATCATTATCATTGCCTCCCCATCATCATCATCATCATTGCCTCCCTATCATCATCATCATTGCCTCCCCAACATCATCATCATTCCCTCCCCATCATCATCATCATTTCCTCCCCATCATCATCATTGCCTCCCCATCAACATCAATATCATTGCCTCCCATCATCATCATCATTGCCTCCCCATCATCATCTCCTCCCCATCATCATCATTGCCTCCTCACCACCATCACTGCCTCCCCCACCACCATCACACATACAGCACCACACACAGACAGCACCGCAGCACTCTCTCACATACACACAAACAAAGCACCGCACTACATACACACACACTGATACACACAGACACACACACACAGACACATACATCTCACCTGTCCGGCGCCCGCGCTTACTCTCTGCCAAAGCCGGCCGCTGAATGATGATGTCATTCAGCGGCGCTGCTGTGAGAGGAAGCGCGGGTGCCCTGCAGGCCCCCTGGAGCCCAGAGCTGAGGAGGCACACGGAGAGGTAAGTATTGCGCCGGCTGCTGCCGGGGCCCTGAGCAATCGGGGGGGACCCAGTGGCAGCACTGGTACCTCTCTTATCCGCTAACGGCGCTGGGGTGCCCGATGGCGAGTGGGCCCCCCGCCTGCTCAGGGCCCCGGAACTTGCCCTGGTAGGCCAGTTGCTGACGCCGGCCCTGAATCAAACCCCCCATTATCACCCCCTTAGTTAAGGAAAAATAATAAAATAAAAAAAAATTATTTATTTCCATTTTCCCATTAGGGTTAGGGTTGGGGCTAAAGTTAGGGTTAGAGTTGGGGCTAAAGTTAAGGTTGGGATTAGGGTTAGGGGTGTGTTAGGGTTAGGTTTATGGTTAGGGTTATGATTAGGGTTGGGATTAGGGTTAGGGGTGTGTTGGGGTTAGGGTTGGAGTTAGAAATGGGGGGTTTCCACTGTTTAGGCACATCAGGTGCTCTCCAAACGTGACATGGCGTCTGATCTCAATTCCAGCCAATTCTGCGTTGAAAAAGTCAAGCGGTGCTCCTTCCCTTCTGAGCTCTGCCATGCGCCCAAACAGTAGTTTACCCCCACATATGGGGTATCAGCGTACTCAGGAAAAATTGCACAATAACTCTTGAGGTCCAATTTCTTCTGTTACCCTTGGGAAAATAAAAAATTGGGGGCAAAAATATTTTTGTGGAAAAAAAATATGATTTTTATATTTTTATGGCTCTACGTTATAAACTTCTGGGAGGCACTTGGGGGTTAAAAGTTCTCACCACACATCTAGATAAGTTCCTTGTGAGGTCTATTTTCCAAAATGGGGTCACTTGTTTGGGATTTCCACTGTTTAGGCGCATCAGGGACTCTCCAAATGCGACATGACGCCCCCAGACCATTCCATCAAAGTCTGCAATCCAAAACGTCACTACTTCCCTTCCGAGCCCCAACGTGTGCCCATACAGTAGTTTTCTCCCACATATTGGGTATCAGCATACTAAGGACAAATTGGACAACAACTTTTGGGGTCCAATTTCTCCTGTTACCCTTGTGAAAATAAAATATTGGGGGCGAAAAAATCATTTTTGTAAAAAAAAAAGGATTTTTTATTTTTACGGCTGTACGTTATAAACTTCTGTGAAGCACTTTGGGGTTCAAAGTGCTCACCACACATCTAGATAAGTTCCTTGAGGGGTCTAGTTTCCAAAATGGGGTCACTTGTGGGGGGTTTCCACTGTTTAGGCACATAAGGGGCTCTCCAAACGCGACATGACGCCCGCAGACTATTCCATCAAAGTCTGCAATGCAAAATGTCACTACTTCCCTTACGAGCCTCGATGTGTGCCCATACAGTAGTTTTCTCCCACATATAGGGTATCAGCGTACTCAGGACAAATTGAAGAACAACTTTTGGGGTCCAATTTCTCCAGTTACCCTTGGGAAAATAATAAACTGGGGACTAAAAGATCATGTTTGTGGGAAAAAAATAGGCTTTTTTATTTTCATGCCAGGGCATTATAAACTTGTGTGAAGCACTTGGGGGTTCAAAGTGCTCACCACAGATCTAGATAAGTTCCTTAGGGGGTCTAGTTTCCAAAATGTGGTCACTTATGGGGGGTTTCCACTGTTTAGGCACATCAGGGGCTCTGCAAACTGAACATGACACCCATCAAAGTCTGCATTCCAAAATGTCATTACTTCCTTTCCGAGCCCAGCTGTGCTCCCAAACAGTATTTCCCCCCCACATATGGGGTATCAGCGTACTCAGGACAAATTGGACAACTTTTGGGGTCCAATTTCCTTGGGAAAAATCAAAAATTGGGTACTAAAAAAATCATTTTTTTGGAATTTTTTTTCCACGCCCAGACATTATTAACTTTAGTGAAAAACTTGGGAGTTGAACGTGCTCACAACAGATCTAGATAAGTTCCTTAGGGGGTCTAGTTTCCAAAATGGTGTCACTTGTGGGGGGTTTCCACTGTTTAGGCACATCAGGTGCTCGCCAAACACGACATGTCGTCCAGCCAATTCTGCGTTGAAAAAGTCAAACTGCGCTCCTTCCCTTCCGAGCTCTACCATGCACCCAAACAGTGCTTTACCCCCACATATTGGGTATCAGCGTACTCAGGACAAATTGCACAATAACTTTTGATGTCTTGTTACCCTTGGGAAAATAAAAATTGGGGTGAAAACCATTTTTGTGGAAAAAATATGATTTTTTTAATGTTACAGCTCTACGTTATAAACTTGTGTGAAGCACTTGGGGGTTCAAAGTGCTCACCACAGATCTAGATAAGTTCCTTAGGGGTCTAGTTTCCAAAATGGTTTCACTTGTGGGGGATTTCCACTGTTTAAGCACATCAGGGGCTCTCCAAACGCGACATGGCGTCCAATCTCAATTCCAGCCAATTTTGGTTTGAAAAAGTCAAACGGCGCTCCTTCCCTGCCAAGCCCTGCCGTGCGCCCAGACTGTGGTTTTCCCCCACATATGGGGTATCGGCGTACTCAGGAGAAATTGCACAACAACTTTTTCTGTCCATTTTCTCCTTTTACCCTTGTTAAAATAAAAAAATTGTAAAAGATCATTTTTGTGACTAAAAAGTTAAATGTTAATTTTTTCCTTCCACGTTGCTTCAGCTCTTGTGAAGCACCTGAAGGGTTAATAAACTTCTTGAATGTGGTTTTGAGTACCTTGAGGGGTGCAGTTTTTAGAATGGTGTCACTTTTGGGTATTTTCTGCCATATACACCCCTCAAAGTGACTTCAAATATGAGGTGGTCCCTAAAAAAAATGGTTTTGTATAATTTGTTGTAAAAATGAGAAATCGCTGGTCAACTTTTAACCATTATAACTTCATAACAAAGAAAAGTTTGGTTCCAAAATTGTGCTGATGTAAAGTAGACATGTGGGAAATGTTATTTAGTAACTATTTTGTGTGACATATTTCTCTGTTTTAAGGGAATAAAAATTCAAAGTTTGAAAATTGCAACATTTTTCCAAATTTTTGCCATATTTCCATTTTTTTCATAAATAACCGCAAGGTATATCAAATAATTTTACCACTATCATGAAGTACAATATGTCACGAGAAAACAAACTCAGAATCGCTAAGATCCCTTGAAGCGTTTCCATAAAAAGTTCAATAAAGGCCTCATAATGAGACACGGTGTTTAGAATGTGGAAAATCATTACCCCCTTCCCAGGCTATAAACATCAGCCCCCAGCCGTCGGCTTTCCCTCTGCTGATTAAGAAAATTACCCAGCTATTTTTCTCTGAAAAATAATCTTTTAATAATTAAATACATGTACAGTAAGCTGCACACACTGTACTAATTGTATTTGTCTCTGACATCTGTATATCTACCTATTCTATTTGTATTTACTGTATGTAATCCATCTCTTCTATCCTGGTGGAACCTGCTGTATTTTGCTGTACGCAGCTGCTGAATTGCCAGCTTTTATTACATTATTATATATATACAGGTGCTTCTTGCAAAATTAGAATATCATCAAAAAGTTAATTTATTTCAGTTCTTCAATACAAAAAGTGAAACTCATATATTATGTAGATTCATTACACACAGAGTGATCTACAGGGTGGGCCATTTATATGGATACAGCTAAATAAAATGGGAATGGTTGTTTGTGGCACATTAGTATATGGGAGGGGGGAAACTTTCAAGATGGGTGGTGACCATGGTGGCCATTTTGAAGTTAGCCATTTTGGATCCAACTTAATTTTTTTAATGGGAAGAGGGTCATGTGACACATCAAACTTATTGAGAATTTCACAAGAAAAACAATGATGTGCTTGGTTTTAATGTAAATGGCCCACGACGACCAATCCACTTTCCAGGAAACTGAAGATGGCACATTCTCTGAGTTTTTCCAGCAAGAAGGTGCACCACCACATTATGGGTGTCAGGTCCGACCATTCCTACATGAACAGTTTCCTGGAAAGTGGATTGGTCGTCGTAGGCCAGGTGAATGGCCACCAAGGTCTCCCGATCTGACCCCATTAGACTTATCTTTGGGGTCATCTGAAGGCAATTGTCTATGCTGTGAAGATATGAGATGTGCAGCATCTGAAACAACAGATACTAGAAGCCTGTGCTAGCATTTCTTCTGCGGTGTTGCTATCATTGTGTCAAGAGTGGGAGAAGAGGGCAGCACTTTGAACACATTTTATAAGTGGTCATAAACTTGTAAATAACTCATGAAAGAATAAAGTTACGTTAAAACTAAGCACACCATTGCTTTTCTTGTGAAATTCTCAATAAGTTTGATGTGTCACATGACCCTCTTCCCATTTAAAAAAATAAAGTTTGATCCAAAATGGCCACCATGGTCACCACCCATCTTGAAAAGTTTTCCCCATTCCCACGTACTAATGTTCCACAAACAGGAAGTTGATATCACCAACCATTCCCATTTTACTTAGGTGTATCGATATAAGTGGCCCACCCTGTATTTCAAGTTTTTATTTCTGTTAATGTTGATGATTATGGCTTACAGCCAATGAATACCCAAAAGTCTTTATCTCAGTAAATTAGAATACTTTATAACACCAGCTTGAAAAATTATTATAAAATCTGAAATGTTGTCCTACTGAAATGTATGTTCAGTAAACGCACTCAATACCTGGTCGGGGATCCTTTGGCATCAGTTACTGCATCAATGAAACGTGGCATGGAGGCGATAAGCCTGTGGCACTGCTGAGGGGTTATGGAAGCCCAGGTTGCTTTGATAGCAGCCATCAGCTCGTCTGCATTGTTGGGTCTGGTGTCTCATCTTCCTCTTGACAATACTCCATAGATTCTCTATGGGGTTAGGGTCAGGCGAGTTTGCTGCCAATCAAGCAGTGATACTGTTGTTTTTAAACCACGTATTGGTACTTTTAGGCAGTGTGGACAGGCGCCAAGTCCTGCTGGAGAATGAAATGTCCATCTCCAAAAAGCTTGTCGGCAGAGGGAAGCATGAAGTGCTCTAAAATTTCCTGGTAGACGGCTGCGCTGACTTTGGTCTGGATAAAACACAGTGGACCTACACCAGCAGATGACATGGCTCCCCAAACCATCACTGATTGTGGAAACTTCACACTACACCTCAAGCAGCTTGGATTGTGGCCTCTCCACTCTTCCTCCAGACTCTGGCACCTTGATTTCCAAATAAAATGCAAAATTTACTTTAATCTGAAAACAACACCTTGGACCACTGAGCAACAGTCCAGTTCTTTTTCTCATTGGCCCAGGTAAGACTCTTCTGGCGTTGTCTATTGGTCATGAGTGGCCTGACACAAGGAATGCGACACTTGTAGCCCATGTCCTGGATACGTCTGTGTGTGGTGGCTCTTGAAGCAATGACTCCAGCAGCAGTCCACTCCTTGTGAATCTCCCCCAAATTTTGGAATGGCCTTTTCTTAACAATCCTTTCAAGGTTGCGGTTATCTCGGTTGCTTGTGCACCTTTTTCTACCACACTTTTTCCTTCCACTCAACTTTCCATTAATATGCTTGGATACAGCACTCTGTGAACAGCAAGCTTCTTTAGCAATGACCTTATGTGGCTTACTCTTCATGTGGAGTGTGTCAATGACTGCCTTCTGGAATTCTGTCAATTCAGCAGTCTTCCCCATGATTGTGGAGCTACAGAAACTTTTTAAATGCTTAGGAAGCTTTTTCAGGTGTTTTTTGTTAATTATTCTAATTTACTGAGATTATGACTTTTGGGTTTCCATTGACTGTAAGCCATAATCATCAACATTAGCAGAAATAAACACTTGAAATAGATCACTGTGTTTGTAATGACTATATAATATATGAGCTTCACTTTTTGTTGTATTGGAGAACTGTAATTAACTTTTTGATGATATTCTGATTTTGTGAGAAGCACTTGTATGCATGTGTATATATATATTATATATATATATATATATATGTTGTGAATGTGTTAGAAATGAGTTCTGAGCAGAAGCTCCCTCTGGTGGTTGCAGACAGTGCTGAACCATTTAGTGAAGATTGGCAATCAGGAGTTACAGACTGGTCCTATATAAGGGAGGTTCCCTCCCATCAGGGTTGCCGGTGATCAATTGTTCTTGTCTCAACTGTTGTTCCTGGTTCTCTTGGAAGCTTGCTGAATCTTGCCTCTTCTCCTGTTCTCAGATAAGACATTTTCTGTTTTTATTTTGTGCTTGCTTTTTGCATTGTTTCCTGCACTTTTGTGGAGGTCAGCCAGGTCCCCTCCGGGGGCTTGTGCTCCTCTCAGTTTGTCTGAGCCACTGTTGTTTGTTCATTTGCCTTTTCCAGTTTTTCTTCAGTGACTGCGGCTTAGTTTTGTTACACCAGAGAGCAGTTTTGTTACACCAGAGAACTAATTTAGGGGTAGAGGTCGTGTGATCTCAGGTGTTTTTGCAATTAGTAGAGTTGGTACTTTTTAGGGTTTTTTGGGATTGCAGTAAGTGACCTTCCTATCCTTTTCTGTCTTGGAAGATTGGGCCCCAACGTTTGCTCATACTATTTTCTGTCTGTGTCTGTATTTCCTCTTGTCTAACCGCCATTACATGTTTGGGGGCTTCCTATGTTCTTTGGGGATCTGCTCCGGGGCAGATAGCTTTTCCTCTTTCTTTCTTTTTTTTTTCCAATATGTTTTATTGATTTTAAAAGTATTACAGCAAATTTTCAATCATACAAGTCATGAAGTAACAATCTGAAATGAAATACTCAAAACTCAATATGATGAATTAAGGAACATTACCACCAAGTAAGTCATACAAATTTAAAGATGTCAAACTTGTCACACAAGTACAATATTCATAAATGTCCCCCCGGCTAAGATCCCCCCAACATGTAAACCCCTATAACTTTCCTGCATTCAATTGACAATCATCAAAATTTTTTAAGAAATAGGATCATGTCCACTAATTTTCTGAAGAAGATACCACTGAGTATTTTCAAAATTTGACCTTAGTTTGTCCCTGGTGTCTTGAGTCAGAGATGGGATGAAAAATGACCATGTGGTTAAAAATTTCCCGGTCAATTTCTCTTTATTTGTCAGGGTGTCTAGCCAGTCCATTCGAAAAATGTACATTATTTTAGAATAAATGAGAGATTTGGGTGGTGGCAATGGATCCAGCCAGTGTTGCAATAGACTTTTCCTGGCAGCTGAGGCCCATATTATCAACATGGCTTTAATATGTTTGGGGAGTTTATGTTGAGAGCTATCTAGCATATTAAATATTGCCCATTGTGGAGTCAGAGGAAACACTATCCCGCCAAGATTCTGTAGTTCAGCATGAATAGATTGCCATAATTTTTGCACTTTGGGGCATCCCCACATGTGATGAAATATGTCTGTGTTTCCTGTCCCACATTTGGAACAGGTGAAAATGCCCCCTGGAGACATCCTAGACTTAATATGTGGGGTAATATAAGCTCTGTGAAGGAGTAATAAAGACATGTCTTCATAACTGCTGGAGGGGATCACCTTCCGTTGCACAAAGTGGCGTCTAAGATTTCCCCAACTGTGATGTTCTGTATGTCCTTGACCCATCGTGCTGGACCTGTCTTTTTGCCCTCCCATGACCACTGCTTACGCAATAGTTTATAAATGCTGCTTGTCGAGGCTATCTGCACCCTGGCGGTCCTAAGAAAGCCATCCAAAGCGTTCCTCCCTCCCTCTCCACCCCCAGCAGCCACACTTTTCAAGATTAAACTCCTTGCTTGAAGAAAAAGGAAGGGCCTGTTCACAAATGCTGAGAAGCGCCGTGCTGCTGTGTCAAATGTGAGCATAGAAAAACTATCATCTAATAGGTCAACTGCCAGGATGCAACCCTGCCCAGCTAGCTCAATATAGGATAAGGGTGGTTTACCTCCCATAAAGCCCGGGTTACCTAGAAAGGGCATAAAGGGAGAGAGATCACCTCTCAAATGACATAGTCTCCGACATTTCCTCCACGTCTGTATAGTTTGCCATAAGGTGGGGTGGTTTCTTATTTCTGCAATAAAGTCCTCGTTAGTCATATGTAATAATGCTGGTAGAGAGACATGGGGACTTAATTGTTGGTCTAATAGTACGTTTGTGAAATGTGAACTACCTCTCAACCAGTCAATGGCGTATCTAAGATTTGCTGCTAGATTGTACTTTGCAATATCTGGGAAGTTGGTGCCACCCTCCTCCTTTGGGGCTTGTAGTTTGATTAGACCTATGTGTGTATGCTTTTTTTCTCCCAAATAAAATTCCTAAAAGCAGCGTTTAGAGTATTAACATCAGTGCGTGACAGCAAAATAGGAAGTGACTGGAGAATGTACAATATTTTTGGAAATATTATCATCTTAATTAAGTGGCATTTTCCCGAAAAGGACAAAGTAAAATGTTTCCAGGAGTTTAGTAGGTTAGATATGGACGTGATTAGGGGTCTAATATTAATGTGGTATAAGGACGCCAGATCTGCCGGGAGGTGGACGCCCAAATATTTAATAGATGATGTGCTCCATTGGAAAGGAAATGTCGCGTTATTTAATTTTCCTTGCTTAAACAGAGCCAGGGCCTCTGATTTATTATAATTTATTTTAAAGCCTGAGCATTTTCCAAAATGATTTAGGGCCTCCATGATAACCGGCATTGCCGCATTGGGGTTGGAGATGAAAGGAGTATATCGTCGGCAAATGCCGCAATTTTGAGAGAAGTGGAGCCTACCTCTATGCCTCTGAATATTAAAGAATTTTGGAGAGTTCTAAGTAAAGGATCTAAAGCTATGTTAAAAAGTAAGGGAGACAAGGGCAGCCCTGACGCGTTCCTCTCTGGATTTCAAATGTGGAAGAGAGTATACCATTTATGGCCAGCCTGAACACCGGATTCTTATATAATAACTTTATCGCCTCACAAAACCACGGGCCAAAGTTTCTAAACTCCAGGATGTCTAGTAGATAGTCCCATGCAACCCTGTCAAACGCCTTGTCGGCATCCAGGCTGACCACAATAGACTCTAAGCAACCATGAGATTTTCCGTAAGAGATGGCACCCAAGGCCATCCGTATGTTGTATGTTATGGATTTCCCATGGAACAACCCAATTTGTTGAGGCAATATCAGGTTGGGGATTATTTTTTGCACTCTATTAGCTAAGATTTTAGTGAAAATTTTAAAGTCTGAATTTAAAAGCGAGATTGGTCTGTAACCTTCCACTAATGAAGGGTCTTTACCCGGTTTAGGGAGCACTATAATGTCTGCTTCATTGAAATGATCCGGGAGCCGCCCTGAACGCACCATCTGATTAAAAACTTCACAAAGATGTGTCCCTATACTGCCTCCCAAAATCTTATAAAATTCATTACTGTACCCATCAGGGCCAGGAGATTTAGAGAGCTTCAGAGAGCCGATAGTTTGGATGACTTCTGAAGGGGATATAGGAGCATTAAGGATTTCCCTATGTTCCTCCGTTAGTAAAGGTGCCACCTCTGATTGCATAAAGTTAAGAATATCGTCCCCCTCTCTCTTCTCCGCTTTGTACAGGGAACCAAAAAACGATCTAAATTCCTCAACAATCTGCTCATTCTCTATCAACACTCTGCCCCCTTTGGTCCGAATTTTGTGAATCCTTGTGGCCTTTCTGTATGGTCTGGTGAGAGATGCAAGTAATTTACCGGGTTTGTTGCCCCACTTAAAAAATTTGTGCTTTTGGAGATCAATACTATATGTGGTCCATTCATGAGCGATTGTATCCGCCGATTCTTTTGCCTCGAGATATTGTTTTTTCGTGAGGGGTGAATTATTAAATTTAAAATTTTTATATGCTAAGGTTAAAGTCTTCTGAGCTGCCAGTGTCCGCTCCCGCAATTGTTTTTTTTTATGACATATATATGCAATTATTTGCCCTCTCAACACTGCTTCAGAGGTATTCCAGAAAAGAATTGGTGGTTTTACAATGTATTTGGTTATCAGATTTGTACGTATCCCATGAGAATTGTATGAATTTTTTGAAGTCATCTGAGTGATATAGGTATGACGGGAAACTCCATTTCCTATGAAAATAGATTGGGTTAGTTAATTTTAGGTTGAACGTTATAGGTGCGTGATCTGAGATATGTATGTCCAAAATTTTGGTTTGTGTGACTTTTGGCATAAGTGAGGGGTTCAACAACCAGTAATCGATTCTAGCATGGGAGTTATGAACATGTGAAAAGTGAGAGTAATCTCTCTCAACAGGATGTTGCACTCTCCATATGTCCAGCAAACCCAAGTGATCTAAAAGAGATTGTATTAATTTCCCCTGTGTAGTTATATGGGGGGATTGAGAATTAGACCTATCCATCTCGATGTCGTGCACCTCATTAAAGTCGCCACCTATAATCATATTGGAGGTGTCCCATCCTGCGATTTTCTTTAGCACATTAGCCTGGAAGGAAGGATCCGATGAATTTGGTGCGTAAATATTAATAACACTATAAGTTGTCCCCTCTAAAACCAGCTTAACGCAAACAAACCTCCCTGAAGGATCTTCTAGCACATCCACTATTTCATGGTCAACATTTCTGTTTATCATGATAGCGACACCCCTCTGCTTTTTGGTAAAGGAGGCTTCCGCAAACATCGTAAATTTTTTGCTGGAAAATCCCGGGTGGTTACCCTTCACCCAGTGTGTCTCCTGCAAAAGTACAATATGAAAATTTTTTTGATGTAAATAATGTAAAATTTTTTTCCTCTTTACCGGGGAATTCAGGCCATTGACATTCCAAGAGCACCAAAGGAGAGATGTCATAGCGGACATTTTTTGCCTGTTAATATCCACCATTAACCCACACCAGTGCGGGAAAAATGATAAGATATAACTGTTACACAATAGTAGGATCCCAGCCTATCCCAGCGAGTAGGCATTAGAATCCCTGAATTATTGATTATCTGAATCGAATGCAGAGATCTTCTCCCCAATAAACCTCCCCTCCCACAAAATTTGTATCTGTGTGCCATATTCAACATTTCCCCCAAACCTGCATCCCAACTTTAGATGCAGAGGTAAAAATACCGGAAAAAACACCAACATAACAAACAGATGTCAGTTGACATCACCTTATGTGATTTATGATAGTGTCACTCAGTAAGCCACTTAGAATCTTGCTCATGGCGGCTGAGAAGTTTCTCGGACAACCTCTAGAGCCTTCACCGGGTCGTCAATGACCCAGTTTTTCCCAGATAGATTGAAGCGTAGTATTGCTGGATATTGTAGGCCGAACCTAATATTTTTGTCAGCCAGCAACTTACACACCGGGTTGAAGGCCCTACGTCTGGTCGTCACCATGGCCGAATAGTCCTGAAACTTCAGAACTTTGTGCCCTTCATAGGACAGATGCGCTTTCTTCCTGTAGGCAGTAAGTAGACGAATTTTATCTTGAAAGTCAAGGACCTTGAAAGTCACCGGTCTGGGTCTATCATTGACTTTTCCCCTCTGTCGGACCTATTCTGTGTGCTCTCTCAACCACCATTGAGCCAGATGTTAGTTGAATGTCCAAGGCGCCCGGCAACCACTCAGATGTTAATTTTAGCAATTCAGAGGGCTGTACTGACTCAGGTATACCTATCAGTTTCAAGTTATTACGTCTGGAACGATTTTCCAGGTCGTCCACTTTGGATTGAAGCTCTGTGACTGCTTTCTTTTTTCCCTCTAGACATTCTGCCATTTCCTTGGTAACCTCCTCCAGATCAGAGATACGTTGTTCAGCCTCATCCAGACGAGTGCCCTGGCTGTTAACTTGTGATATTATAGAATCTATTGAAGTTTGAAGAGTGGCAAATCTAGAGTCTATTTCAGGCATAAGGCGTTCCATGATGGCATCCGCTATTGAATGAGAAGTCTCGCTACTTGTATCAGAGGTGGATTTAGGCGATGCTGATCCTTGTTGGTTTCGGGTAGAAGCTCGGCCTCCTTTAGTTTGTTTGCCCACAAATTTATCCATGCTCAGTGACATTGGTGAAAAGATAGATGGCGGTGATGTCTCAGACAAGAAACATTACATTAGAATCCGCTGTGTAACATGTAGTTCCTATTTAGAATGTATAGCCCAGCTGTCCCGCGGCCCGTATCACGCTGTGCGGCGTCCCAGATGCCTGGAGTCTCCCGAGGAGCCTGGGGAGGTAGACCCGACAAACAAGTCCCCCGTCCAGATATTCCCCCCGCTAATTAAAACTGTTTCTCCTCTCATAAATTGAGGGATAGCCACAGATGAGAAAAAATCAGCGGAGAGCTTTACTAGAAAGCGGCCATTCCCTGGCTTCGCCTCCCGGTAGACTCTTGAGATCGTAGGTGAAGATACCGGACTCGCCGCTGTTCAGGGCAGCGGACCAATGTCAGCAGAGGCTGCGATCCAGTCAGCGATCAAGCAGCTCTCAAAAGAGGGGATTGCAGGCAAGGCACTGGACTGGCCCACTATTCTAGACTGAGATTATCAGTGCTGAGCGAGTTGCGGTATGCTGGTGTCTCTTAGCCACGGGTGAGGAGGGGACCCGCCGAGCGCAATTCCCAATAGGATTCAGTAAGGTGCTCCCAGAAAGCAGAGAGAAATATTCACAACAGATTTTAATAGCAAATGGGCTACAGAGTCATATCTTTTCACTCGTGCTGCTGTAAACTTATGTGGAGCATGAGCAATTTGCAGAAGAAAGCACCAGATGGCAGCAGAGAGCTGCAACTCACAATCACTGGCTTCCCTCTATCCAGCCCTCCTGTCTTCCCTTTTGCAGCGCACGAGTCTGCACCAGGCTTCAGCAGATGATCTGCCAGCGCAGGACCCAGCAGGTCAAGTATTGATTATATATAGTCCACGCTGCGCAGTCAGTGCCAGGAGGTGAGCAGGGTCTCCTCTTACCTCTGCTCCACTGTCCTCACAAGGCGAGCGGTGATTTCAGTCTATTGTGCTCCCAGTCTCCCAATGTATCCACTCTCTTACCGCACCGCTGGTAAAGCTTAGAGCCGTCCTGTCAGGTCCTCCAGCTCCCCTGCGCTGCCTGAGCCTCCCGCTGTCCGCTGCGGAGAGGACAGCTCCAGCACTCCCGCTCTGTGCAGCAATGGCGTCCTCAGGTCCCGCTCACAGGCTTTTCTGCCTCGCGAAGTCCTCAGTCCTTCTCTCCTGCCGCTACAGTTTTAGGGCTGGGGGGAGTCCCTCTGTCAGGAAAGTACACTCCAAGTCGCCGAGACCATCCACAACTCTTAAGTTTTTTGATGAAATAGCAGCCTAGGAGCAGGAGCTACTAGAAAGCACGTCTGCTCTGCTAGGTGTCTAGGCCACGCCCCCCTCCTCTTTCTATCTTTAGGTGTAGTTAACCTCTCAGGCTGTGACGAGGCGTCTAGGACCAACGTAGGAACGCTCCACGGCTGCCTCTAGTTGTGGTGGTTAGTCAGGGTACTGCAATCCAGTAGTTTCCAACCTCTCTGGTGCATTGCCGTTTTTGCTTGCTCTCCTCAGCTACCAAATCATAACATATATATATATAGCTCTGGCAAAATTAAGAGACCACTGCACAGTTTTATAAAAATCCGCTTCTCTCCATTTCTGACAGCCGTTCCATTCCAGTGTCAGCTGAATTCCAACCAGAGTCTCCTCATTCTACTTAATGTGCTTCTGATTAGGCGATCACCTGAACCAAATCTTATTTAACGAAGGAAAGTTTTAAAAACTCTGCTGTGGTGTTCACAATCCTCTTGCAATAGGACAAGCTGGATGACAAAACAAGTGCTAGTAATATCCCAAAAGTAATAGGAATGAAAAAATAATTTTTCACCATGCCAAAGGAATTGAAAAGAGAAGTCTTGAGTGAGGAAAAGAAGGGCTCAATTCTGGCTTTACTAGCAGAGGGATACAGTGAGCGTCATGTTGCCTCCATCCTTAAAATTTCTAAGACGGCCGTCCATTACAACAAGGTCAAGCAGCAGACATTGGGGACAACGAAGTTACAGACCGGCAGAGGGTGATAACGACTCTCCACTGACCGGGATGACCGTCATCTTATTCAAATGTCACTCAGCAACCGCAGGACCACATCAAGTGACCTACAAAAGAAATGGCAAATGGCAGCTGGGGTGAAGTGCACGGCAAGAACAGTTCGTAACAGGCTCCTAGAGGCAGGCTCAAGTCATGTAAAGCTAGAAAACAGCCTTTCATCAATGAGAAGCAAAGGAGAGCCAGGCTGAAGTTTGCCAAAGACCATAAGGATTGGACCACAGAGGACTGGAGTAAGGTAATCTTCTCTGATGAGTCTAATTTTCAGCTTTGCCCAACACCTGGTCGTCTAATGGTTAGACGGAGACCTGGAGAGGCGTACAAGCCACAGTGTCTTGCACCCACTGTGAAATTTGGTGGAGGATCGGTGTTGATCTGGGGATGCTTCATCAAGGCTGGAATTGGGCAGGTTATTCTTTGCGAAGGACGTATGAATGAAGCCACATACAAGGTTACCTGGAAAAACAGTTGATTCCTTCTGCTCAGGCAATGTTCCCCAACTCTGAGGACTGTTTTTACCAGCAGGACAATGCACCATGCCACACAGCTAGGTCATCATGTGTGGATGAAGGACCACCACATCAAATCCCTGTCATGGCCGCCCAATCTCCAGATCTGAACCCCACTGAAAACTTCTGGAATGTAATCAAGAGGAAGATGGATAGTCACAAATCATCAAAGAAGAAGAACTGCTTACATTTATGTACCAGGAGTGGCATAAGGTCACCCAAAAGCAGTGTGAAAGACTGGCGGAAAGCTGTGATTAAAAATCATTGTTATTCCACAAAATATTGATTTTTGAACTCTTCCTGAGTTAAAAAAATTAGTATTGTTGTTTCTAAAAGATTATGAACTTGTTATTTGAGGTCTGCAAGCACTGCATTTTTGTTATTTTGACCATTTCTCATTTTCTGAAAATAAATACAAAATTTATTGCTTGGAAATTCGGAGACATGTCAGTAGTTTATAGAATAAAAGAGTAATTTACATTTTACTCAAAAATATACCTATAAAGAGAAAATCAGACAAACTGAAAATTTTGCAGTGGTCACTTAATTTTTGCCAGAGCTGTATATATCTATGTATTCTATGTGCATATATCTATTCTAACCTGTCACTCTGATTTTACTGTACGCACCTGCTGAATTGCCGGCTTTTCAAAGGACACCGGTGCGTAAAAATCAGACAGCACTCGCATGGTCTAAGTGGCGTGAGATTTTTTTTTTTGTTCTCGCACCTATAGGCTTGCATTGGCGAGTTTTGGCTGAGTCTCGGTGACAATCGCATCCTACTGCGATTTTATACGCACGCCGAATACACCTGAGAATAAAAAAACGTTGATACCCCATAGAGTAACACTGGGCCAAGGGCTATGCAATGTTTTCTCACATAGCACTTGGCCGTATTCTACGGTAGTGTGACTCCGGCCTAAGATGTAGTATGTCTGGTGTCCATCTCCAGTAGGTGCGTCATTTTCAGGCGTGTTTCCCCTACGTGCTCTATACGCACACTGTATACGGCACTCTGGTAGCGGCTGGTCAGGTGCGGCTCCAATCTGTAATATGAGTAGTAACACCCTGCACTCAATAGGAAGCTGTGCAAGAATTGTGGATTTATTAACAATCAAGGACAGTCCGTGATAAACAGCTTAAATTGACGTTTCATCCAATCATAGACCTTCATCAGAAATTTCCTGTATTGCTGGGATGTGTAGTGAATGTACCAATCATAATTGTGAAGTGGACTGTGAGCCGTGTGGTTATAAGCGGTCAGTGCTGCAGTGTGGTGACGTGGTCACTATCAGAAATGCATGAGAGTAGAGACCCCCAGACAGGAGACAGATCAGATCTGTGCGCACAGACCCCATTTATACCTTCTTCTTCCCTCTCAGTTCAGCCCCAGGTGAAGGTGTCCGTCAGGAGAAAGGTGACACTGTGAAGCTTCACTGCCAGGTGTATGGATTTCACCCCCGAGCTGTGGATGTGAAGTGGATGAACAAAGAGGACGAGGTTCACTCATATGAGACCACACACGTCCTCCCCAATCCTGACGGCACCTATCAGATCAGGGTCAGCGCGGAAGTGACCCCCAAAGATGGCGACAGATACTCCTGTTATGTGGATCACAGCAGCCTGAGGAACCGCTGAACATCGAGTGGGGTGAGTAGTGTCCATACTGGGCGGATGATGGGGGTAAAACTGGAATATGTCATGACTGGTGATCACTATTTGACATGTAATTGTATAGTCATCGACATCTAATTAATATGGAACGAGTGAACTGTTCTGTACGTGACTAATAGTGACTGCAGAATAATCTGTGCTGTGTGTACAGGAGGAAAAACACGATATCTGGCCATTATATCACCTGTATCTGAGGAATAACACGATATCTGGCCATTATATCACTTGTACCTGAGAAATAACACGATATCTGGCCATTATATCACTTGTATCTGAGGAATAACACGATATCTGGCCATTATATCACTTGTATCTGAGGAATAACACAATATCTGACCGTTATATCACTTGTATCTGAGGAATAACACGATATCCGGTCATTATATCACTTGTATCTGAGGAAAAACACGATATCTGGCCATTATATCACTTGTATCTGAGGAATAACACGATATCTGGCCATTATATCACTTGTATCTGAGGAAGAACACGATATCTGGCCATTATATCACTTGTATCTGAGGAATAACACGATATCTGGCCATTATATCACTTGTATCTGAGGAATAACACGATATTGGCCATTATATCACTTGTACTGAGGAATAACACGATATCTGGTAATTATATCACTTGTATCTGAGGAATAAACACGATATCTGACCTTTATCACTTGTATCTGAGGAATAACACGATATCTGTCATTATATCACTGTATCTGAGGAATAACACGATATCTGCCATTATATCACTTGTATCTGAGGAATAACACGATATCTGGCCATTATATCACTTGTATCTGAGGAATAACACGATATCTGGCCATTATATCACTTGTATCTGAGGAATAACACGATATCTGGCCATTATATCACTTGTATCTGAGGAATAACACGATATTCATTATATCACTTGTATCTGAGGAATAACACGATATCTGCCATTATATCACTTGTATCTGAGGAATAACACGATATCTGCCATTATATCACTTGTATCTGAGGAATAACACGATATCTGGCCATTATATCACTTGTATCTGAGGAATAACACGATATCTGGCCATTATATCACTTGTATCTGAGGAATAACACGATATCTGGCCATTATATCACTTGTATCTGAGGAATAACACGATATCTGGCCATTATATCACTTGTATCTGAGGAATAACACGATATCTGGCCATTATATCACTTGTATCTGAGGAATAACACGATATCTGCCATTATATCACTTGTATCTGAGGAATAACACGATATCTGCCATTATATCACTTGTATCTGAGGAATAACACGATATCTGGCCATTATATCACTTGTATCTGAGGAATAACACGATATCTGGCCATTATATCACTTGTATCTGAGGAATAAACATATCTGGCCATTATATCACTTGTATCTGAGAATAACACGATATCGGCCATTATATCACTTGTATCTGAGGAATAACACGATATCTGGCCATTTATCACTTGTATCTGAGGAATAACACGATATCTGGACCATTATATCACTTGTATCTGAGGAATAACACGATATCTGCCATTATATCACTTGTATCTGAGGAATAACACGATATCTGGCCATTATATCACTTGTATCTGAGGAATAACACGATATCTGGCCATTATATCACTTGTATCTGAGGAATAACACGATATCTGCCATTATATCACTGTATCTG
Organism: Oophaga sylvatica; assembly: GCA_033576555.1. Taxonomy (NCBI): domain Eukaryota; kingdom Metazoa; phylum Chordata; class Amphibia; order Anura; family Dendrobatidae; genus Oophaga; species Oophaga sylvatica. The sequence goes on along the minus strand of JARQOD010001732.1, from coordinate 68,520 downwards.
AGGAATAACACATATCTGGCCATTATATCACTTGTATCTGAGAATAACACGATATCTGGCCATTATATCACTTGTATCTGAGGAATAACACGATATCTGGCCATTATATCACTTGTATCTGAGGAATAACACGATATCTGGCCATTATATCACTTGTATCTGAGGAATAACACGATATCTGGCCATTATATCACTTGTATCTGAGGAATAACACGATATCTGGCCATTATATCACTTGTATCTGAGGAATAACACGATATCTGGCCATTATATCACTTGTATCTGAGGAATAACACATATCTGGCCATTATATCACTTGTATCTGAGGAATAACACGATATCTGGCCATTATATCACTTGTATCTGAGGAATAACACGATATCTGGCCATTATATCACTTGTATCTGAGGAATAACACGATATCTGGCCATTATATCACTTGTATCTGAGGAATAACACGATATCTGGCCATTATATCACTTGTATCTGAGGAATAACACATATCTGGCCTTATATCACTTGTATCTGAGGATACCGATATTGGCTTATTCACTTGTATCTAGGAATACACGATATCTGGCCATTTATCACTTGTATCTGAGGAATAACACGATATGTATATCACTTGTATCTGAGGAAAACACGTATCTGGCCTTTATCACTTGTATCTGAGAATAACACATATTGCATTATATCACTTGTATCTGGGATAACCGATTCTGGCATTATATCCTTGTACTGAGGAATAACACATATCTGGCTTATATCACTTGTATTGAGAATAACACATATGGCATTATTCATTGTTCGAGGAATAACAATATTGGCCATTTATCACTTGTATCTGGGAATAACAGATATCTGGCCATTATATCACTTGTATCTGAGGAATAACACGATATCTGGCCATTATATCACTTGTATCTGAGAATAACACGATATCTGGCCATTTAATCACTTGTATCTGAGGAATAACACGATATCTGGCCATTATATCACTTGTATCTGAGGAATAACACGATATCTGGCCATTATATCACTTGTATCGAGGAATAACACGATATCTGGCCATTATATCACTTGTATCTGAGGAATAACACGATATCTGGCCTTATATCACTTGTATCTGAGGAATAACACATATCTGGCCATTTATCATTGTATCTGAGGAATAACACGATATCTGGCCATTATATCACTGTATCTGAGGAAAACACGATATCTGGCCATTATATCACTTGTATCTGAGGAATAACACGATATCTGGCCATTATATCACTTGTATCTGAGGAATAACAATATCTGGCCATTATATCACTTGTTCTGAGGAAACAGATATCTGGCCATTATATCACTTGTATCTGAGGAATAACACATATCTGGCCATTATATCACTTGTATCTGAGGAATAACACGATATCTGGCCATTATATCACTTGTATTGAGGAATAACACGATATCTGACCATTATATCACTTGTATCTGAGGAATAACACGATATCTGGCCATTATATCACTTTATCTGAGGAATAACACGATATCTGGCCATTATATCACTTGTATCTGAGGAATAACACGATATCTGGCCATTATATCATAGTATCTGATATCGGTATTAACACGATATCTGGCCATTATATCACTTGTATCTGAGGAATAACACGATATCTGGCCATTATATCACTTGTATCTGAGGAATAACACGATATCTGGCATTATATCACTTGTATCTGAGGAATAACACGATATCTGGCCATTATATCACTTATATCTGAGGAATAACACGATATCTGGCCATTATATCACTTGTATCTGAGGAATAACACGATATCTGGCCATTATATCACTTGTATCTGAGGATTAACACGATATCTAGCCATTATATCACTTGTATCTGAGGAATAACCCGATATCTGGCCATTATATCACTTGTATCTGAGGAATAACACGATATCTGGTTATTATATCACTTGTATCTGAGGAATAACACGATATCTGACCATTATATCACTTGTATCTGAGGAATAACACGATATCTGACCATTATATCACTTGTATCTGAGGAATAACACGATATCTGGCCATTATATCACTTGTATCTGAGGAATAACACGATATCTGACCATTATATCACTTGTATCTGAGGAATAACACAATATCTGGCCATTATATCACTTGTATCTGAGGAATAACACGATATCTGGCCATTATATCACTTGTATCTGAGGAATAACACGATATCTGGTTATTATATCACTTGTATCTGAGGAATAACACGATATCTGACCATTATATCACTTGTATCTGAGGAATAACACGATATCTGACCATTATATCACTTGTATCTGAGGAATAACACGATATCTGGCCATTATATCACTTGTATCTGAGGAATAACACGATATCTGACCATTATATCACTTGTATCTGAGGAATAACACAATATCTGGCCATTATATCACTTGTATCTGAGGAATAACACGATATCTGGCCATTATATCACTTGTATCTGAGGAATAACCCGATATCTGACCATTATATCACTTGTATCTGAGAAATAACACGATATCTGGCCATTATATCACTTGTATCTGAGGAATAACACGATATCTGGCCATTATATCACTTGTATCTGAGGAATAACACGATATCTGGCCATTATATCACTTATATCTGAGGAATAACACGATATCTGGCCATTATATCACTTGTATCTGAGGAGTAACACGATATCTGGCCATTATATCACTTGTATCTGAGGATTAACACGATATCTAGCCATTATATCACTTGTATCTGAGGAATAACCCGATATCTGACCATTATATCACTTGTATCTGAGGAATAACACGATATCTGACCATTATATCACTTGTATCTGAGGAATAACACGATATCTGGCCATTATATCACTTGTATCTGAGGAATAACACGATATCTGACCATTATATCACTTGTATCTGAGGAATAACACAATATCTGGCCATTATATCACTTGTATCTGAGGAATAACACGATATCTGACCATTATATCACTTGTATCTGAGGAATAACACGATATCTGGCCATTATATCACTTGTATCTGAGGAATAACACGATATCTGGCCATTATATCACTTGTATCTGAGGAATAACACGATATCTGGCCGTTATATCACTTGAATCTGAGGAATAACATGATATCTGGCCATTATATCCCTTGTATCTGAGAAATAACATGATATCTGTCCATTATATCACTTGTATCTGAGGAATAACACGATATCTGGCCATTATATCACTTGTATCTGAGGAATAACACAATATCTGGCCATTATATCACTTGTATCTGAGGAATAACACGATATCTGGCCATTATATCACTTGTATCTGAGGAATAACATGATATCTGGCCATTATATCACTTGTATCTGAGGAATAACACGATATCTGCCCATTATATCACTTGTATCTGAGGAATAACACGATATCTGGCCATTATATCACTTGTATCTGAGGAATAACATGATATCTGGCCATTATATCACTTGTATCTGAGGAATAACACGATATCTGGCCATTATATCACTTGTATCTGAGGAATAACACGATATCTGCCCATTATATCACTTGTATCTGAGGAATAACACGATATCTGGCCATTATATCACTTGTATCTGAGGAATAACATGATATCTGGCCATTATATCACTTGTATCTGAGGAATAACACGATATCTGCCCATTATATCACTTGTATCTGAGGAATAACACGATATCTGGCCATTATATCACTTGTATCTGAGGAATAACACGATATCTGCCCATTATATCACTTGTATCTGAGGAATAACACAATATCTGGCCCTTATATCACTTCTACTTGAGGAATAACACGATATCTAGTCATTATATCACTTGTATCTGAGGAATAACATGATATCTGGCCATTATATCACTTGTATCTGAGGAATAACACGATATCTGGCCATTATATCACTTGTATCTGAGGAATAACACGATATCTGGCCATTATATTATTATTAGGGTTGAGCATTCCGATACCGAAACCCGGTTCCGATACCTGAAATCCAATGTAAGTCTATGGGAACAAAATATCGGAATATTTTTACTTCCGATATTTTGTTCCCATAGACTTACATTGGATGTCAGGTATCGGAACCTGGTTTCGGTATCGGAATGCTCAACCTTATTATACATTTATATAGCGCCATTTATTCCATGGCACTTTACATGTGAAAAGGGGAAATATAGACAAGTACAATAACATGTGCAAGACAAGGGACACACAAGTACAGAATGAGAGAGGACCCTGCCCGCGAGGGCTCACAGTCTACAGGGGATGGGTGAGGATACACGAGGAGAGGGTAGAGCTGGTCGTGCGGCGGTTCAGTCGACTGAGGATCACTGCAGGTTGTCGACTTGTTGGAACAGGTGGGTCTTCAGGTTCTTCTTGAAGGTTTCCATTGTTGGTGAGAGTCTGATGTGTTGCGGAAGAGAGTTCCAGAGTATGGGGGAAGCCCGGGAGAAGTCTTGTATGCGGTTGTGGGAAGAAGAGATAAGGGGGGAGTAGAGAAGGAGATCTTGAGAGGATCGAAGGTTGCATGCAGGTAGGTACCAGGAGACCATGTCACAGATGTATGGACGAGACAGGTTGTAGATGGCTTTGAAGGTCATAGTTAGGGTATTGAACTGGAGCCTCTGGGCAATAGGAAGCCAGTGAAGGGCCTGGCATAGGGGGGAGGCTGGGGAATAGCGGGGAGACAGGTAGATTAGTCGGGCAGCAGAGTGTAGGATGGACTGGAGTGGTGCCAGAGTGCTGGACGGGAGGCCAGAGAGTAGGAGGTTGCAGTAGTCGAGGCGGGAGATGATAGGGGCGTGAACTAGTGTTTTTGTGGTTTCATGGTTGAGGAATGAGTGGATCCGGGAAATATGTTTGAGTTTGAGGCGGCAGGAGGTGGCGAGGGCTTGGATATGTGGTTTGAAAGAGAGGGCAAAGTCAAGGATCACCCCAAGGCACCGAGCGTGCGGGACTGGGGAAAGCGAGCAGCCATTGACATTGATGGATAGGCCTGGTGGAGGGGTAGAGAGAGATGGGGAAAGATGATGAATTCTGTTTTGTCCATGTTCAGTTTGAGAAAGCGAGCAGATAAGGCTGAGATAGCAGACAGACATTGTGGGATTTTGGTCAGTAAGGAGATGAGGTCAAGTCCAGATAGGTAGAGCTGCGTGTCATCGGCGTAGAGGTGATACTGCAAACCTTGGGATTCTATGAGCTGTCCCAGGCCAAAGGTGTAGATGGAGAAGAGTAGGGGTCCTAGGACTGAAACTTAAGGAACACCGACAGACAGGTGGCGAGGTGAGGAGGTGGTGTGTGAGAGGGAGACACTTAACGTTCGGTCTGCTAGGTATGATGAGATCCAGGATAGGGCCAAGTCTGTGATGCCAAGAGATGAGAGAATCTGTAGCAGGAGGGAAAGGTCCACGGTGTCGAACGCAGAAGACAGGTCCAGGAGAAGGAGGACAGAGTAGTGTCACTTGCTCTTGGTGACACTGTTATATCACTTGTATCTGAGGAATAACATGATATCTGGTTATTATATCACTTGTATCTGAGGAATAACACGAAATCTGGCCATTATATCACTTGTATCTGAGGAACAACACGATATCTGGTTATTATATCACTTGTATCTGAGGAATAACACGATATCTGGCCATTATATCACTTGTATCTGAGGAATAACACGATATCTGGCCATTATATCCCTTGTATCTGAGGAATAACATGATATCTGGTTATTATATCCCTTGTATCTGAGGAATAACACGATATCTGGCCATTATATCACTTGTATCTGAGGAATAACACGATATCTGGCCATTATATCACTTGTATCTGAGGAATAACACGATATCTGGCCATTATATCACTTGTATCTGAGGAATAACACGATATCTGGCCATTATATCACTTGTATCTGAGGAATAACACGATATCTGGCCATTATATCCCTTGTATCTGAGGAATAACACGATATCTGGCCATTATATCACTTGTATCTGAGGAATAACACGATATCTGGTTATTATATCACTTGTATCTGAGGAATAACACGATATCTGGCCATTATATCACTTGTATCTGAGGAATAACACGATATCTGGCATACTGTATGAGTAACCTCATCACTTGTATCTGAGGAATAACACGATATCTGGCCATTATATCACTTGTATCTGAGGAATAACACGATATCTGGCCATTATATCACTTGTATCTGAGGAATAACACGATATCTGGCCATTATATCACTTGTATCTGAGGAATAACACGATATCTGGCCATTATATCACTTGTATCTGAGGAATAACACGATATCTGGCCATTATATCACTTGTATCTGAGGAATAACACATATCTGGCCGTTATATCACTTGTATCTGAGGAATAACACGATATCTGGCCATTATATCACTTGTATCTGAGGAATAACACGATATCTGGCTTATATCACTTGTATCTGAGGAATAACCCGATATCTGGCCATTATATCACTTGTATCTGAGGAATAACACATATCTGGCCTTATATCACTTGTATCTGAGAAAACACGATATCGGCCATTATATCACTTGTATCTGAGGAATAACACGATATCTGGCCATTATATCACTTGTATCTGAGGAATAACATGATATCGGCCATTATATCACTGTATCTGGAATAACACGATATCTGGCATTTTCACTTGAATCCTGCAGTTTCACCAGTTTCCTCTGCAGGCTCCAGTCATTAGAAGCGGCAGCATCTTCTCTGTGTTTCTCCATAGACTTTTATAGGCAGTAGCTGTAATTTGATCAATCAGTGATGACAGATGTAAGTAGTTTGTAGAGGGCAAGGAAAAGTCACTGCTAAGTGTAGAAAAAAGCTGATTCATTTAATAGGACATACTACAAAGTCCTGTATAGATCTTCATATTCTGGTATAAACTGTTTACTTCTTGAAGGAGTCAGGAGAGATCGCTGGTCAACAGATCGTTAAGCTGTCTGCTGTGTATGGGGTCTATAAGTGTCAGTGCGGTGATTACACTTGGCAAAAAGCTTCTCCCCATCTCCTGCACGATGTCGCCCCAGAGCCTTTTTTTGTCACTGTACGTGGCGTTCTGGCAACTCCCAATAGAGCTCAGCGGACAGTCCTAGCACTGGTCTCACTACATAGCAGGTCCAAGAGATATCGTCAGTTTTCATCCTTTCATCCCTAAACACAGATCTGGTGTTTACTGTGGAGGCCTCTGTGTTAAGAGATAGAAATGTAGATGGTGCACATGTCTGTAACACTGCACAAATGTAATCACTACAGCGTAGGAGACTAATGTGCGGCTGATACATGACGCTCTCAGTATAATCCATAAATATCATTTATATTTCTGTTTTCTAAACAGAGCCAGAGAAGTCCAGTGTCTGGTTCATCGCTGTAGTCGTAGCTGTGGTGGTCGTCGCTGTTCTCGGCCTTGGTGGATTTATCTTCTATAGAAGTAAGTGTCAGAAATCCTGCACTTCTTATGATATGTTCCTCTAAATAAACAGCAAAACATGAGATGAATGTATTTTGCAATTTTTTCTTCCACACCCTTCAGTAAAGTAAAGTGTTTCTGTCATATCAGGTGACTTTTCGGAATAAACTGGAAAGACAAAAAGACTGACTGGCACATCCAGACTAATGTGAATTAGGTGCAAACCAAGGGAGCTACCCCCATGTAAAACATATGAAAAAAGACTGCACTCTAACATACTAAAGCATGACAATATGGAATACATGAAATTTTGAATAGCAATACGGCTTTGGAATATAAGGAAAAATTTGAGACGCATAGTATAACATTTGGCCAAATATTATTAGCCCACTAACCATCGTCAAGGTGGTCTCAAGTCTGGTGAGTCCCTGACCTATGTAAACATACCTCTATTAGGCTGATATCTGAATTTCTGGGTGAATGTGGACGCCTCTGTCAGCAATGCCTGCATTTTTGGGTAAGTGGGGACCTGCTGTGATTAAAATCACCACCTAGTAGGGGCGGAGTGCTCGGTCAGTAAGCTAACATTGAAAAGACAAAAAGACTGACTAATAGAGGTATGTTCACATAGGTCAGGGACTCACCAGACTTGAGACCACCTTGAGACCACCTTGACGATGGTTGGTGGGCTAATAATATTTAGCCAAATGTTATACTAAGCGTTTCAAATTTTTCCTTATATTCCAAAGCAGTATTGCTCTTCAAAATTTCTTGTATTCCATATTGTCATGCTTTAGTATGTTAGAGTGCAGCCTTTTTTCGTATGTTTTACATGGGGTAGCTCCCCTTGGTTTGCACCTAATTCACATTAGTCTGGATGTGCCAGTCAGTCTTTTTGTCTTCTCAATGTTAGCTTACTGACCGAGCACTCCGCCCCCACCAGGTGGTGATTTTAATTACAGCAGGTCCCCACTTACCCATAAATGCAGGCATTACTGACAGAGGTGTCCACATTCACCCACAAATTCAGATATCAGCCTAATAGAGGTATGTTTACATAGGTCAGGGACTCACCAGACTTGAGACCACCTTGACGATGGTTGGTGGGCTAATAATATTTGGCCAAATGTTATACTATGCGTCTCAAATTTTTCCTTATATTCCAAAGCCGTATTGCTATTCAAAATTTCATGTATTCCATATTGTCATGCTTTAGTATGTTAAAGTGCAGCCTTTTTTCGTATGTTCGGAATAAACTGTCCTGCGAGGATATGAAGAATAACACTTTCTCTGTCCTTTATATCCCCTGTATCCTATATTTTCTCCAGTTTTCCCCTCTGCAGGCTCTGTCTCTAAATTTCAGTTGTCTCTGAGCTAGTAGGAGGAGAATAGCTGCTCTGATGTCTCCCATTTACAATCGCTGCCAAAAGTCTTGAAACTGCCACAAATTTTGGTTTTCACAAAGTTTGCTGCTTCCTATTTATGGCGGCATTAACTCTAGATTATTATGAAGAGCGATCATATGAAATACAAAAAATTGCAAAGTCATTCCTTGCCATGCAGACACGTCGTCATTGCTTTGCACCAAAAGTGCTTTGCAGGCAAGGACATTGCTACTTGTAAGATTGCCCCTAAATCAACCATTATTCATCATCAAGAACTTCAAAGGAAAAGGTTCAGTTAATGTGCAGAAGGCGTCAGGGCGCCCAGTTAAGGCCTGCAAGTACCAAGACCGTCTCCTAAAAAGGATTCAGATGAGACAAAGGTGGGGAAACTTTTTTTTGCCAAGGGCCATTGGGAAATTTATAACGTCATTTGCAGCCATACAAAAGTATCAACTATAAATTGATCCTGCTATATTTGTTCTAAACATTTTATTAAGACACCTCTAATGTGGTGATGCAGCTCCTCTTTGGGGAGGCTGTGATGTTAGGTGGCATTGATGAAGGGGCACCTCACAACTTCCAGGTTTGCGTCAATCTGTAGTGCAGTCGACTCTTTGTGATGGTAAGTTTTGTTAAGAACTTGCAGCAGTAAGTTGTTACCAACACAGTTGCATATTTCACTGCATGTCGCCTTAAAGTCATCACTGCTCATGTAATGGTCATAGAACTCAAGCAATGTTAGGTCAGCAGTATATATCACATGGGAGACTCAGACTGCTGTACATATATCACGTAGGTGACAATGAGACTGCTGGTACATTACATAAAAGACACTGAGACTGCTGTATATACATCATATAGGAGACATTGAGACTGCTAAATATGCATCACATAGGAGACACTGTGACTGCTGTATATACATCATATAGGAGACATTAAGACTGCTGCATTTGCATAACATAAGAAACACTGAGACTGCTAAATGTGCATCACATAGGAGACACTGTGACTGCTGTAAAAATTACATAGGAGTCACTGCGACTGCTGTATTCATCATAGAAAGGAGCAATTTAAGCGCGAAGATCACACTAACTCCACCCATAAAGAACGTCTTGACACTGGCACTGGACATAGTCAGGACATAATTCAGCAGTGAGTACGCCACGGCGTTCAGTAGTGAATGATGCATGCGTATGCACACAGTCTAGGGAAGAATTAAAAGGCCAGCAGCCAGACAGACTGGGCTGATGGCCCAGGCACTGCAGCCTCCGATAATCTGGCAAAGGGCTGGAACAAATTACATCATGGAACATAAATGACCTGCGGTTCGTATTTTCCCACTCCTGGCCAAGGGGATTGGTTCAAAACCAATGCAGAGCTTGCTCTGGAATAGCATCAGGTAGGTGTTAGTGCAGCTGCTCGCACAATGGGACAAACGCTTTCAGAGGCTGGCATAGTTTAAAGAAAGACAAAAAACCTGACTGGCACTTCCAGACTAATGTGAACTAGGTGCAAACCAAAGGGAGCTACCCTCATGTAAAACATCCAAAAAAAGGCTGCACTCAAGCATACTAAAGCATGACAACATAGAATATATGAAATTTTGAATAGCAATATGGCTTTGGAATATAAGGAAAAATTTGAGACGCTTAGTATAAACATTTGGCCAAACATTTTAAAGCTCAACAACCATCGTCAAGGTGGTCTCAATTCTGTTGAGTCCCTAACCTAATGTGAACATACCTCTATTAGGCTGATATCTGAATTTCTGGGCGAATATGCACCTCTGTCAGTAATGCCTGCATATATGGGTAAAGTAGGGAGCCGGTGTAATTAAAATCACCACCTGGTGGGAGCGGAGTGCTCGGTCAGCAAGCTAACAT
>JARQOD010001732.1:0-57635 GCA_033576555.1 Oophaga sylvatica | reverse complement strand
TTATAACCACACGGCTCACAGTCCACTTCACAATTTGTTTGGTTAATTATTACAAACCCAAAAGCAATACGGAAGGAAATTTCTGATAAGGGGTTCTATGTTGGGGGATGAAATTTTCAATTTTAAAAGCTGTTTATCGGGGGTTTTCCCCCTTAAAATTTTAAAATAAATCCACAATTTTAACAGCTTCCTATTGAGGGCAGGGTGTTTTTTACCATATTACGATTGGACCCCCCCCTGACCAGCCGCCCCCCAGAGGCCGTATTATCAGTGTGGGATAGGAGAAAGGGGAAAACTAACCCCGGAAAAAATGACGCATTTTAGGGGGAGATGGACACCAGACATTTTTCATTTTGGCCGGAGTACACTCCCTTTTAGAATGGGGGCCAAGTCCCCATGTGAGAAAAAAATTGCATAGCCCTTGGCCCAGTGTTACTTATGGGGTATCAAGTTTTTTTTTTCTCAGGGGATTCGGCGTGCTTTTTTTAAAATCGCAGTGGGGTTTCGATTGTCACCGGGCTCACCCCAAACTCCCCCAAAAGAAAAACCATAGGTCCCGGGGGAAAAAAAAAAAAATTTACGCCCTTGGGCCCTCCCCAGTGCTGTCGATTTTAGCCCTTTTTCCTTTGAATCCCCCCAAATTAGCAGGTCCCCTACATTTTAAACAAAAATGACAGTTAGTTTTGTTTTGCACATAAAACCCCCTGATTTTACAGCTTTAAAAAAAAATTAATGACCACGGGGAAAAATTTTCGTTTGTTGATTTTCTCTTTATGGGTTTTATTTTTGAGTAAAATTTTTAAATTCTCTTTTATTTTATAAACTACTGACATGTCTCCGAATTTCCAACCCCAAAAAAATTTTGTTTTATTTTCGGGGAAAAAGGGGAAAAATGGTAAAATTTAAAAAAAAATGCAGTTTGAGACCTCAAAAAAAAAATTCATAATTTTTTAAAAAACAAAAATATTTAAGGGGTTTTAATCGGGAAAGAGTTCAAAATCAATTTTTTGGGAAAAAAAAAGATTTTTAATAAAAATTTCCCCGGCTTTCCATGTTTTGGGTAAATTATCCCAACCCCCGGTACAAAAAAATGTAAGCAGTTTTTTTTTTTATGATTTGTGACTATCCTTTTTCCTCTTGATTCTTTTTCCGGAAAATTTTTTGTGGGGTTAGATCTGGAGATTGGGGGGCCATGCCCGGGTTTTTTATTTTGGTGGCCCCCTTATCCACAATTGCCCCAGCTGTGTGGATGGTTGCATTGTCCTGCTGGAAAAAACCCGTCCCCAGATTTGGGGGAAACATTGCCTGGCAGAAGGAAAAACTGTTTTTCCGGGGGGAACCTTGTATGGGCTTATTTTTTGTCCTTCCCCAAAAAAAAAAAACCCCCCCAAAATTCCCCCCTTTTTTTTAAGCACCCCAGTTTTAAAACCGATCCTCCACCAAATTTCACAGTGGGGGCAAACCCCTGGGGGGTTTGGGGCCCTGAGGTTTTCCGTCTAACCATTAGAGGGGCCGGTGTTGGGCAATCTAAAAAAATTGACTCATCAGAGAAGATTACCCCTTCTCCAAGGGCCCCCGTGGTCCAAAAACCTTAAAGGGGGTTTTTAAAATTTTGCCTGGCTCTCCTTTTCTTCCCATTTTTTTAAAGGTGTTTTCCCCGCTTTACTTTTTTTAAACCCCCCTCTAGGAGCCTGTTTTGAACGGGGTTTTTTTTTTGGGATTTTTCCCCAGCTGCCATTTCCCCTTTCTTTTGTAGGTACTTGAGGGGGCCCCCCGGTTCTGGGGGACATTTGAAAGATGACGGTCTTTCCCCGGGCGTGGAGAGTCGTTATCCCCCCTCTGCCGGTCGTAACTTTCTTGTCCCCAAGGGGCTGCTGTTTTGGGCCCCTTTTTGTAATGGAGGGGCCCTCTTAGAATTTTAAGTTTTGGGGGGCAACTTTACGTCATGTTTCCCCTTTTAGAAAAAACCCAAATTTTGGCCCCCTTTTTTTCCCCATCAAGATTCCTTTTCAATTCCTTTTGGAAAGGTAAAAAAATTTTTTTTTCATTCCTTTATTTTTTGGGGAAAAATTTCAAAGCATTGTTTTGCCTTTTAGTTTTTCCCTATTGCAAAAGGGGTTGTAAAAAACCACGGGAGAGTTTTTTTTAAAATTTCCCCTTTGTTAAATAAGTTTGGTTTTTAGGTGATCCCCTAACCCCGAATCCTTAAAAGAATGAGGTGAACTCGGTTTTTGGGAAATTTAGCGGGGGAATTTGGAAGGAAAGGGGGTTTTCAGACATTTTAGAAAAGGGATTTTTTTTAAAAAATGCGCATTTTGGGCTTTAAAAAATTTGGGGAGGGGCTAAATATATATATTTTTTGTTTGGGGGAGCTGGGAGGGAAAAAAAAAAAACGGAATTTTCCCCAGAGGGGGGGGAAATCGGAAAAGCATTTTTCCCGACTAAAACCCCAACAAATAGAGGCACCCCTTTGGAGCTTTTCCCACGTTGGCCCCAGACCCCTCGCACAGCCCCGAGGGTTAAATTTTCCCCCTAAGAAGAAAGGGAGGGGGGGGGGGGCCTAGAACACCTAGGGGGCAGACGTGCTTTTTTAGTGGCTCCTGCCTAGGTTTTTTTTTTTCATCAAAAATTAAAATTTTGGGGGATGGTCTCGGCGATTGGGAAAATTTTCCCTTTCCTGACGGGGGGACCCCCCCCCCCCAAAAAATTTGTAGCGGCAGGAGGAGAAGGACAAAAGGACTTCGCGGGCAGAAAAAAAAACCCCTGTGGGGGGGACCTGAGGCCCCCTTTTGCTGCACAGAGCGGGAGTGCGGGAAAACTGCCCTTGCGCGGACAGCGGGGGGGCTCAGGCAGCGAGGGGGGGCTGGAGGCCCGGGGCAGGACGGCTCTAAGCTTTACCAGCGGTGGGGGGAAAAGAGTGGTTTTCATTGGGGGGGCTGGGAGAAATGGGGCGGGGTTCCCACCCTCGCCTTTTTGAGGAAAAATGGAGCGAGGTAAAAAGGGACCCTGCTCCCTCCGGGGACTAAATGCCCCCGGGTGGACTATATAAAATTAAAACTTGACCTGCTGGGCCCTGGCTGGCATTTTATTGCTAAAACCCGGTGGGGGCTCGTGCGCCCCCAAAAAGGGAAACGGGGGGGTTTGGTAGGGAACCCCGTGATTGTGATTTTCGCTCCCTGCCCATCTGGTGCTTTCTTTTGCAAATTGCTCATGCTCCAAAAAATTTTTTCAGCAGAAAAAGGGGGTGAAAAGATATGACTCTGTACCCCCTTGCTTTTTTAAAACTGTTTGTTTAATATTTCTCTCGGGTTTTCTGGGGCACCTTACTAAAAACCCATTGGGAATTGCGCTGGGCCCCGGGCCCCCCTCACCCGGGCTAAGAGACCCCCCGCATCCCCCCAAAAATCGCTCAGCACTGATAATCTCAGTTTTGAATATTTTGGGCCAAAACCCCGTGCCTTGCCTGCAATCCCCCTTTTGGGGCCTTATCGCTGACTGGATCGCAGCCTTGCTGCATTGGTCCCTGCCGAAACAGCGGCGATTCGGTATCTTCCCCCCTAGATCTCAAGGGCTACGGAGGCAAAAACCCAAAGGGTTTGGCGCTTTTAGTAAAGCCTCCGCTGATTTTTTTCATCTGTGGCACCCCTCTTTTATGAGAGGAGAAAAGTTTTAATTAGCGGGGGGAAATCTGGGGGGGGGATTGTTTGTCGGGTTTTCCTCCCCAGGTCCTCGGGAGACTAGGATCTGGGACGCCGCCAGCGTTGTTACGGGCGCGGGACAGTGGGCTATACATTTCAAATAGGAACTACATTTAACAGCGGATTCTAAGGGAATGTTTCTTGTCTGAGAATCACCGCCTCTATTCTTTTCACCAATGTCACTGAGCTGGATAAATTTGTGGGCAAAAAAAAATAAAGGAGGGCGAGCTTCTACCCGAAACAAAAGGTCAGCATCGCCTAAATCCACCTCTGATAAAGTAGCGAGACTTTCATTCAATAGCGGGGGTTTCCATCATGGAACGCCTTTGCCTGAAATAGACTCTAGATTTGCCACTTTCAAACTTCAATAGATTTTTAATATCACAAGTTAACAGCCAGGGCCCCTGTCTGGATGAGGGCTTGAAAAAGTATCTCTTTATTGGAGGAGGTTTCCAAGGAAATGGCCCCGAATGTCTAGGGGAAAAAAGAAAGCAGTCACGAGCTTTTAATCCAAGTGGACGACCCGGAAAATCGTTCCCAGAAAGTAATAAAATTGAAACTGGGTAGGTTTTCCTGAGTCAGTACAGCCCTTGATTGCTAAAATTAAATTGAGTGGTTGCCGGGGCCTTGGACATTCAACTAACATCTGGCCATTGGTGGTTGAAAGGGGCACACAGAATTTGGTCCACAGAGGGGAAAAAAATCATTGTTGACCCCGAGGTGACTTTTTAAGGGTCCTTGACTTTCAAGAAAATTCGTTTTTTTACTTACTGCCTACAGGAAGAAAACGGCCCTTGTCTAGGAAGGGCACAAAGTTCTGAAGTTTTCAGGATATTCGGGCCATGGTGACCCACCCCCACGTGGGCCTTCAACCGGGTGTAAGTTGCTGGCTGGGCAAAATTTTAGGTTCGGCCTACAATATCCAGCAATTCTACGCTTCAATCTATTGGGGAAAATTGGGTCATTGACGACCCCGGGGAAGGGTCTAGGGTTGTCCGAGAAAATTTTTCAGCCGCCATGGGGCAAAATTCTTTGTGGTTATGAGTGACCTTTTAAATCACTTAAGGGGGATGTCAAATGACATTGTTTGTTTTGGGTTTTTGGTTTTTTTCCCTTTTTTTTCTGCATTAAAGTTGGGATGAGGTTGGGGGAAAGTTGAATATGGGACACAGATACCAAAAATTTTTTGGGAGGGGAGGGTTTATTGGGAGAAGTTCTCTGTTTGATTTCAGATAATCAATAATTCAGGGATTTAATGCCTACTCGCTGGGATAGGCTGGGATCCTACTATTGGAACAGTTATATCTTATATTTTTCCCGCATGGTGTGGGTTAATGGTGGATATTAACAGGCAAAAAAAATGTCCGCCTTTGACTCTTCCTTTGGGTCTTGGAATGTCAAATGGCCTGAATTCCCCGGTAAGAGGAAAAAATTTTAATTATTTTCATCAAAAAAATTTTTTTTTTGTACTTTTGCAGGGGACACTGGGTGAAGGGTAACCCCGGGATTTTCCAGCAAAAAATTTACGATGTGTTGGGGAAAGGACCTCCTTTCCCAAAAAGCAGGGGGGGGGGTGGTCCTACCCTAAATAAACGGGAATGTTGACCATGAAATAGTGGGATGTGCTAGAAGATCCTTCGGGGGTTTGTTTGGGGTTTAAGGGCTGGTTTTAGAGGGGACAACTTATAGTGTTATTAATATTTACGCACCAAATTCATCGGACCTTCCTTCCAGGCTAATTGTGCTAAAGAAAATCGCAGGATGGGACACCTCCAATTTGATTAAAAGGTGGCGACTTTAATGGAGGTGCACGTCAACGAGATGGATAGGTCTAATTTCAATTTCCCCCCTATAATACACAGGGGAAATTAATACAATCCTTTTAGATAAATTTGGGTTTGCTGGACTATGGAGGTGCAAATCCTGTTGAGGAGATTACTCTCCCTTTTCACATGTTCATAACTCCCTGCTGAATCGATTATGGTTGTTGAAACCCCCATTATGCCAAAGTAAACAAAACCAAAATTTTGGAATAATATCTCAGATCACGCACCTATAACGTTCAAACCTAAATTAAATAACCCAATCTATTTTCTAGGAAATGGAGTTTCCCGTCATACCTTTTTCATCGATGACTTCAAAAATTATACAATTTTCATGGGATAGGGTACAAATCTGATAACCAAATACATTGTAAAACACCAATTCTTTTCTGGGATACCCTGAAGCGTTTTGAGGGGCAAATAATTGCATATATATGTCATAAAAAAAAAAACAATTGCGGGAGCGGACCTGGCGCTCAGAAGACTTTAACCTTAGCTTATTAAAATTTTTAAATTTAATAATCACCCCTCACAAAAAAAAACAATTATCTCGGGCAAAAGAATCGGCGGATACAATTTGCTTTGAATGGACCACAAATGTATTGATCTCCAAAAGCACAAATTTTTTAAGTGGGGCAAAAACCCGGTAAATTACTTGCATTTCCCAGACCATACAAAAAAGGCCAAGGATTTCACAAAAATTCGGACCAAAGGGGGCAGAGTGTTGTTTGAGAATGAGAGATTGTTGAGGAATTTAGATCGTTTTTTGGTTCCCTGTACAAAGCGGGGAAGAGAGGGGGGAACGTTATTTTAACTTTATGCAATCAGGGTGGCACCTTTTACTAACGGGGGGAAATGGGAAATCCTTAATGTCCTATACCCCCCTTCGGAAGTCATCCAAATTTTTGGCTCTTGAAGCTCTCTAAATCTCCTGGCCTGATGGGTACAGTAATGAATTTTTTTAAGTTTTTGGGAGGCAATTTATGGGGGACACATTTTTTGTGGTTTTTAACCCATGGTGCGTTCAGGGCGGGGGTCCCGGTTCATTTCAATGAAGCAGAATTTGTGCTCCTAAACCGGGTAAAGACCCTTCATTAGTGGAAGGTTAAAGACCAATCTCGCTTTTATTTCCGGGCTTTAAAATTTTCACAAAATTTTTAAACTTATTAGAGTGAAAAAATAATCCCCCAAACCTGTTATTGCCTCAAACAAAATTTGGGTGTTCCATGGGGAAAATCCATAACATAAACCATACGGATGGCCTTGGGGGGCCATCTCTTACGGAAAATCTCTGGTTTGCTTAGAGTCTATTGGGTCAGCCTGGTTTCCGACAAGGCGTTTTGAAGGGGTGCATGGGATATCTACTAGACTCCTGGAGTTTAGAAATGTGGCCCGTGGTTTTGTGAGGCGATAAAGTTATTATTAGAAAACCGGTGTTCAGGCGGCATAAATGGTATACTCTCTTCCACATTTGAATTTCAGAGGGAAAAAGCGTCAGGGTTTCCCTTGTCTCCTTACTTTTTTAACTAGCTTTAGATCCTTTATTTGAACTCTCCAAAATTCTTTAATATTCAGGGCATAGGGTAGGCTCCACTTCTCTCAAAATTGCGGATTTGCCGACGATTACTTTTATTCATCCCACCCCAATGCGCATTTTTCCGGTTATCATGGAGGCCCTAAATATTTTGGAAAATGCTCAGGCTTTAAATAAATTATAATAATCAGAGGCCCTGGCTCTTTTTTTAAGCAAGGAAAATTAAATAAGGGACATTTTTCCTTTCCAATGGAGCACCTCATCTATTTAAATATTTGGGGTCCACCTCCCCGGGAAGATTGGCGTCCTTATACCACATTAATATTGACCCCTAATCAGGTCCATTCTAATACTAAAATTCCGGGAAACATTTTACTTTTTTCCTTTCGGAAAATGCCATTTAATTAAGATGATAATATTTCCAAAAATATTTGTACATTCTCCAGTCACTTCCTATTTTGCTGTCACGCATGATGTTAATACTCTAAACGCTGTTTTAGGAATTTTATTTGGGGAGAAAAAAAGCATACACACATAGGTTCTAATCAAACTACAAGCCCCAAAGGAGGAGGGTGGCACCAACTTCCCAGATATTGCAAGTACAATCTAGCAGCAAATCTTAGATACGCCATTGACTGGTTGAGAAGGTAGTTCACATTTCACAAACGTAACTATTAGACCAACAATTAAGTCCCCATGTCTCCACCCATTTTCAACATTTATTGGACTAACGAGGACTTTATTGCAGAAATAAGAAACCACCCCACCTTATGGCAAACTATACAGACGTTGGAGGAAATGTCGGAGACTATGTCATTTGAGAGGTGATCTCTCTCCCTTTATGCCCTTTCTAGGTAACCCGGGCTTTATGGGAGGTAAAACCACTTATCCTTTATTGAGCTAGCTGGGGCAGGTTGCATCCTGGCAGTTGACCTATTAGATGATAGTTTTTCTATGCTCACATTTGACACAGCAGCCGGCGCTTCTCAAGCAATTGTGAACAGGCCCTTCCTTTTTCTTCAAGCAAGGAGTTTAATCTTGAAAAATGTGTGGCTGCTGGGGGTGGAGAGGGGAGGGAGGAACGCTTTGGATGGCTTTCTTAGGACCGCCAGGGGGCAGATAGCCTCGACCAAGCAGCATTTATAAATTTTGGTAAGCAGTGGTTCATGGGAGGGCAAAAAGACAGGTCCAGCACGATGGGTCAAGGACATACAGAACATCACAGTCGGGGAAATCTTAGATGCCACTCTGTTGCAACGGAAGTGATTCCCCTCCAGCAGTTATTGAAGACATGTCTTTATTTACTCCTTACACAGAGCTTATATTACCCCACAATTAAGTCTAGGATGTCTCCAGGGGGCATTTTCACCTGTTCCAAATGTGGGACAGGAAAACAAAGACATATTTCATCACATGTGGGGATGCCCAAAGTGCAAAAATTTATGGCAATCTATTTCATGCTGAACTACAGATTCTTGGCGGGATAGTGTTTCCTCTGATCCCACAATGGGCAATATTTAATATGCTAGATAGCTCTCAACATAAACTCCCCAAACCATATTAAAGCCATGTTGATAATATGGGCCTCAAGCTGCCAGGAAAAGTCTATTGCAACACTGGCGGATCCATTGCCACCACCCAAATCTCTCATTTTATTCTAATTAATGTACATTTTTCGAATGGACTGGCTAGACACCCTGACAAATAAAGAGAAATTGACCGGGAAATTTTTAACCACATGGTCATTTTTCATCCATCTCTGACATCAAGACTCCAGGGACAAAACTTAAGGTCAAATTTTGAAAAATTACTCAGTGGTATCTTCTTCAGAAAATTAGTGGACAATGATCCTATTTCTTAAAATTTTGAGATTGTCAATTGAATGCAGGAAAGTTATTAGGGGTTTTACATGTTGGGGGGATCTTATCCGGGGGGACATTTATGAATATTGTACTTGTGTGACAAGTTTGACATCTTTAAAATTTGTATGACTTACTTGGTGGTAATGTTCCTTATTCATCAATTGAGTTTTGAGTATGTCATTTCAGATTGTTACTTCATGACTTGATGATTGAAAATTTGCTGTAATACTTTTAAAATCAATAAAACATATTGGAAAAAAAAAAAGAAAGAAAGAGGAAAAGCTATTCTGCCCCGGATGCAGATCCCCAAAGAACATAGAAGCCCCCAAACATGTAATGGCGGTTAGACAAGAGGAAATCAGACACAGACAGAAAATAGTATGAGCAACGTTGGGGCCCAATTTTCCTAGACAGAAAAGGATAGGAAGGTCACTTACTGCAATCCAAAAAACTCTAAAAAAGTACCAACTCTACTAATTGCAAAAACACCTGAGATCACACGACCTCTACCCCTAAATTAGTTCTCTGGTTGTAACAAAAACTGCTCTCTGGTGTAACAAAACTAAGCCGCAGTCACTGAAGAAAAACTGGAAAAGGCAATATGAACAAAAAACAGTGGCTCAGACAAACTGAGAGGAGCACAAGCCCCCGGAGGGGACCTGGTGACCTCCACAAAAGTGCAGGAAACAATGCAAAAAGCAAGCACAAAAAAAAAACAGAAAATGTCTTATCTGAGAACAGGAGAAGAGGCAAGATTCAGCAAGCTTCCAAGAGACCAGGAAACAACAGTTGGACAAGAACAATTGATCA
Source organism: Oophaga sylvatica (assembly GCA_033576555.1). NCBI lineage: Eukaryota > Metazoa > Chordata > Amphibia > Anura > Dendrobatidae > Oophaga > Oophaga sylvatica. The sequence goes on along the minus strand of JARQOD010001732.1, from coordinate 47,908 downwards.
CGGCAACCCTGATGGGAGGGAACCTCCCTTATATAGGACCGTCTGTAACTCCTGATTGCCAATCTTCACTAAATGGTTCGCACTGTCTGCAACCACCAGAGGGAGTTCTGCTCAGAACTCATTTCTAACCATTCACAACATATATATATTATATATTATTATATATACACTGCTTACAGTGCTTCTCACCAAAAATCGAATATCATCAAAAAGTTAATTACAGTTCTCCAATACAACAAAAAGTGAAGGCTCATATTATTATATAGTCTTTACAAACACAGTGATCTATTTCAAGTGTTTTTTCTGCTAATGTTGATGATTATGGCTTACAGTCCAATGGAAACCCAAAAGTCATAATCTCAGTAAATTAGAATAATTAACAAAAAAACACCTGAAAAAGCTTCCTAGCATTTCAAAGTTTCTGTAGCTCCACAATCATGGGGAAGACTGCTGAATTGGACAGAATTCCAGAAGGCAGTCTTTGACACACTCCACATGGAGAGTAAGCCCATATAGGTCATTGCTAAAGAAGCTTGCTGTTCACAGAGTGCTGTATCCAAGCAAATTAATGGAAATGTTGAGTGGAAGGAAAAAGTGTGGTAGAAAAAAGGTGCACAAGCAACCGAGATAAACCGCAACCTTGAAAGGATTGTTAAGAAAAGGCCATTCCAAAATTTGGGGGAGATTCACAAGGAGTGGATGCTGCTGAGTCATTGCTTCAAGAGCCACCACACACAGACGTATCCAGGACATGGGCTACAAAGTGTCGCTTCCTTGTGTCAGGCCACTCATGTACCAATAGACAACGCCAGAAGAGTTTACCTGGGCCAATGAGAAAAAGAAACTGGACTGTTGCTCAGTGGTCCAAGGGTGTTGTTTTTCAGATTAAAGTAAATTTTGCATTTTTATTTGGAAATCAAGGTGCCAGAGTCTGGAGGAAGAGTGGAGAGGCCACAATCCAAGCTGCTTGAGGTGTAGTGTGAAGTTTCCACAATCAGTGATGGTTTGGGGAGCCATGTCATCTGCTGGTGTAGGTCCACTGTGTTTTATCCAGACCAAAGTCAGCGCAGCCGTCTACCAGGAAATTTTAGAGCACTTCATGCTTCCCTCTGCCGACAAGCTTTTTGGAGATGGACATTTCATTCTCCAGCAGGACTTGGCGCCTGTCCACACTGGTAAAAGTACCATACGTGGTGTAAAAAACAACAGATCACTGCTTGATTGGCAGCAAACTCGCCTGACCCTAACCCCATAGAGAATCTATGGAGTATTGTCAAGAGGAAGATGAGACACCAGACCCAACAATGCAGACGAGCTGATGGCTGCTATCAAAGCAACCTGGGCTTCCATAACCCCTCAGCAGTGCCACAGGCTTATCGCCTCCATGCCACGTTTCATTGATGCAGTAACTGATGCCAAAGGATCCCCGACCAGGTATTGAGTGCGTTTACTGAACATACATTTCAGTAGGACAACATTTCAGATTTTATAATAATTTTTCAAGCTGGTGTTATAAAGTATTCTAATTTACTGAGATAAGACTTTTGGGTATTCATTGGCTGTAAGCCATAATCATCAACATTAACAGAAATAAAAACTTGAAATACAGGGTGGGCCACTTATATCGATACACCTAAGTAAAATGGGAATGGTTGGTGATATCAGCTTCCTGTTTGTGGAACATTAGTACGTGGGAATGGGGAAAACTTTTCAAGATGGGTGGTGACCATGGTGGCCATTTTGGATCAAACTTTATTTTTTTAAATGGGAAGAGGGTCATGTGACACATCAAACTTATTGAGAATTTCACAAGAAAAGCAATGGTGTGCTTAGTTTTTAACGTAACTTTATTCTTTCATGAGTTATTTACAAGTTTATGACCACTTATAAAATGTGTTCAAAGTGCTGCCCTCTTCTCCCACTCTTGACACAATGATAGCAACACCGCAGAAGAAATGCTAGCACAGGCTTCTAGTATCTGTTGTTTCAGATGCTGCACATCTCATATCTTCACAGCATAGACAATTGCCTTCAGATGACCCCAAAGATAAGTCTAATGGGGTCAGATCGGGAGACCTTGGTGGCCATTCACCTGGCCTACGACGACCAATCCACTTTCCAGGAAACTGTTCATGTAGGAATGGTCGGACCTGACACCCATAATGTGGTGGTGCACCTTCTTGCTGGAAAAACTCAGAGAATGTGCCATCTTCAGTTTCCTGGAAAGTGGATTGGTCGTCGTGGGCCATTTACATTAAAACCAAGCACATCATTGTTTTTCTTGTGAAATTCTCAATAAGTTTGATGTGTCACATGACCCTCTTCCCATTAAAAAAATTAAGTTGGATCCAAAATAGCTAACTTCAAAATGGCCACCATGGTCACCACCCATCTTGAAAGTTTCCCCCCTCCCATATACTAATGTGCCACAAACAACCATTCCCATTTTATTTAGCTGTATCCATATAAATGGCCCACCCTGTAGATCACTCTGTGTGTAATGAATCTACATATATATGAGTTTCACTTTTTGTATTGAAGAACTGAAATAAATTAACTTTTTGATGATATTCTAATTTTGCGAGAAGCACCTGTATATATATAATAATGTAATAAAAGCTGGCAATTCAGCAGCTGCGTACAGCAAAATACAGCAGGTTCCACCAGGATAGAAGAGATGGATTACATACAGTAAATACAAATAGAATAGGTAGATATACAGATGTCAGAGACAAATACAATTAGTACAGTGTGTGCAGCTTACTGTACATGTATTTAATTATTAAAAGATTATTTTTCAGAGAAAAATAGCGTGGGTAATTTTCTTAATCAGCAGAGGGAAAGCCGACGGCTGGGGGCTGATGTTTATAGCCTGGGAAGGGGGTAATTTTTACAATTCTGATCACTGTCTCTTTATGAGGCTATAACTCTGGAACGCTTCAAGGGATCTTAGCGATTCTGAGTTTGTTTTCTCGTGACATATTGTACTTCATGATAGTGGTAAAAATTATTTGATATACCTTGCGGTTATTTATGAAAAAAATGGAAATATGGCAAAAATTTGGAAAAATGTTGCAATTTTCAAACTTTGAATTTTTATTCCCTTAAAACAGAGAAATATGTCACACAAAATAGTTACTAAATAACATTTCCCACATGTCTACTTTACATCAGCACAATTTTGGAACCAAACTTTTCTTTTGTTATGAAGTTATAATGGTTAAAAGTTGACCAGCGATTTCTCATTTTTACAACAAATTATACAAAACCATTTTTTTTAGGGACCACCTCATATTTGAAGTCACTTTGAGGGGTTGTATATGGCAGAAAATACCAAAAGTGACACCATTCTAAAAACTGCACCCCTCAAGGTACTCAAAAACCACATTCAAGAAGTTTATTAACCCTTCAGGTGCTTCACAAGAGCTGAAGCAACGTGGAAGGAAAAAATTAACATTTAACTTTTTAGTCACAAAAATGATCTTTTACAATTTTTTTATTTTAACAAGGGTAAAAGGAGAAAATGGACAGAAAAAGTTGTTGTGCAATTTCTCCTGAGTACGCCGATACCCCATATGTGGGGGAAAACCACAGTCTGGGCGCACGGCAGGGCTTGGCAGGGAAGGAGCGCCGTTTGACTTTTTCAAACCAAAATTGGCTGGAATTGAGATTGGACGCCATGTCGCGTTTGGAGAGCCCCTGATGTGCTTAAACAGTGGAAATCCCCCACAAGTGAAACCATTTTGGAAACTAGACCCCTAAGGAACTTATCTAGATCTGTGGGGAGCACTTTGAACCCCCAAGTGCTTCACACAAGTTTATAACGTAGAGCTGTAACATTAAAAAAATCATATTTTTTCCACAAAAATGGTTTTCACCCCAATTTTTATTTTCCCAAGGGTAACAAGACATCAAAAGTTATTGTGCAATTTGTCCTGAGTACGCTGATACCCAATATGTGGGGGTAAAGCACTGTTTGGGTGCATGGTAGAGCTCGGAAGGGAAGGAGCGCAGTTTGACTTTTTCAACGCAGAATTGGCTGGACGCCATGTCGTGTTTGGCGAGCACCTGATGTGCCTAAACAGTGGAAACCCCCACAAGTGACACCATTTTGGAAACTAGACCCCCTAAGGAACTTATCTAGATCTGTTGTGAGCACGTTCAACTCCCAAGTTTTTCACTAAAGTTTATAATGTCTGGGCGTGGAAAAAAAATTCCAAAAAAATGATTTTTTTTTAGTACCCAATTTTTGATTTTTCCCAAGGAAATTGGACCCCAAAAGTTGTCCAATTTGTCCTGAGTACGCTAATACCCCATATGTGGGGGGGAAATACTGTTTGGGAGCACAGCAGGGCTCGGAAAGGAAGTAATGACATTTTGGAATGCAGACTTTGATGGGTGTCATGTTCAGTTTGCAGAGCCCCTGATGTGCCTAAACAGTGGAAACCCCCCATAAGTGACCACATTTTGGAAACTAGACCCCTAAGGAACTTATCTAGATCTGTGGTGAGCACTTTGAACCCCCAAGTGCTTCACACAAGTTTATAATGCCCTGGCATGAAAATAAAAAAGCCTATTTTTTTCCCACAAACATGATCTTTTAGTCCCCAGTTTATTATTTTCCCAAGGGTAACTGGAGAAATTGGACCCCAAAAGTTGTTGTCCAATTTGTCCTGAGTACGCTGATACCCTATATGTGGGAGAAAACTACTGTATGGGCACACATCGAGGCTCGTAAGGGAAGTAGTGACATTTTGCATTGCAGACTTTGATGGAATAGTCTGCGGTAGTGTTGAGCATTCCGATACTGCAAATATCGGGTATCGGCCGATATTAGCTGTATCGGAATTCCGATTCCGAGTTCCGATATTTTCGTCTTATCGGATACCGGAATCGGGATGTCACTGTCACTGTCAGTGTCCGTCTGTCGGGTCTGTCAGGAGTCAGCGGCACTTACCCGGCAGAAGATCTCCGGCGGTCACATCCCGGACTGCTTCATGGCCGCCATCCTCTTCTCCCCGGCGGTCACATGCAGTTTCTCGCGATAACTGCAGTGACTGCTGGGTAATCCCGGCCGTAAAGCAGTCAGTCCGATGACGTCACCGCCGGGGAAGCAGGTAATCAGCTGTGCTGCGTTGCAATGACAGGCTCTGCCTGTCATTGCGATGTAGCAGAGCTGGATCGTCGTGGGACTATCGTTATGGACTGCGTCGGACAGGTGGTATACTGTTGGTTTGTTTTTTTTCTTTTTTTACAGGAGATCGATGGCGTCGCAGGAATGAGAGTATAATAAAAGAAATGAAAACTGTGTTGTCTCTTTTATTTCATTAAAAGACTTTTTTCTTGCTTTGTCTTTTTTTTACACATTTAATAACTTTGGGATTAATAATGGATCGGTGTCTTATTGACACCTCTCCATTATTAACCGGGCTTATTGTCACCGTGCAATCAACGGTGACATTAACCCCTTATTACCCCGCTTGCCACCGCTACAGGGCAAGTGGGAAGAGCCGGGTAAAGTGCCACAATTGGCACATCTTTTGATGCGCCAAATGTGGGGCTGCTGTAGCCTGGTATTATCAGGCTGTTGAGGGCCAAAATCCATGGGCATTGACAGTCTTTTAATACCAGGCCGCAGCAGTCTGCATTTTACTTGGCTGGTTAACAAAAATAGGGGGGATCCCCACGCCGTTTTTTTTTTCGAGGGGATCCCCTATTTTTGTTAACCAGCCAAGCTAAGCAGACTGCTGTGGCCTGGTATTATCAGGCTTGCAAGGTCCATGGATATTGGATCCTTACCAGCCTGAAAAACCAGGCCTCAGCGGTCTGCTTCATCTGGCTGGTTAACAAAAATAGGGGGGACCCCACGCTAATTTTTTTCGAGGGGATCCCCTATTTTTGTTAATCAGCCAAGATATGCAGACTGCTGTGGCCTGGTATTATCAGGCTGGCAAGGTCCATGGATCTTGGCTCCTTAACAGCCTGAAAATCCAGGCCTCAGCGGTCTGCTTCATCTGGCTGGTTAACAAAAATAGGGGGGACCCCACGCCAATTTTTTTCGAGGGGATCCCCTATTTTTGTTAATCAGCCAAGATATGCAGACTGCTGTGGCCTGGTATTATCAGGCTGGCAAGGTCCATGGATCTTGGCTCCTTAACAGCCTGAAAAACCAGGCCTCAGCGGTCTGCTTCATCTGGCTGGTTAACAAAAATAGGGGGGACCCCACGCCAATTTTTTTCGAGGGGATCCCCTATTTTTGTTAATCAGCCAAGATATGCAGACTGCTGTGGCCTGGTATTATCAGGCTGGCAAGGTCCATGGATCTTGGCTCCTTAACAGCCTGAAAATCCAGGCCTCAGCGGTCTGCTTCATCTGGCTGGTTAACAAAAATAGGGGGGACCCCACGCCAATTTTTTTCGAGGGGATCCCCTATTTTTGTTAATCAGCCAAGATATGCAGACTGCTGTGGCCTGGTATTATCAGGCTGGCAAGGTCCATGGATCTTGGCTCCTTAACAGCCTGAAAATCCAGGCCTCAGCGGTCTGCTTCATCTGGCTGGTTAACAAAAATAGGGGGGACCCCACGCCATTTTTTTTTCGAAGGGAACCCCTATTTTTGTTAATCAGTTCCCTCTGACGTCACTGATTGTGTCCCTGGCTGACCTGAAGTGAAAGTGGAAAGCAATCAATTAAGCTTTCCACTTAAGGGCCCGTCTCACATAGCGATATCGCTACCGAGATCGCTGCTGAGTCACTAGTTTTGTGACGCAGCAGCGAGCTCACCAGCGATATCGCTGTGTGTGACATTCAGCGACGATCAGCCCCCCTGCCGGGTATCGCTGATCGTCGCTGAAATGTCAGGACCTTTGATCGCTGGTTTCCCGCCTGTCACACGCAGCGATGCGTGCCTGTCAGAGGGAAACCAGCGATCAAAAAAAGGTCCTGACATTTCTGCGACGATCAGCGATACCCGGCAGGGGGGCTGATCGTCGCTGAATGTCACACACAGCGATATCGCTGGTGAGCTCGCTGCTGCGTCACAAAACTAGTGACTCAGCAGCGATCTCGGTAGCGATATCGCTATGTGAGACGGGCCCTTAAGCGATGTTACCCGCAGTGTCGCTGTCCCAGATCGCTGCCTGAGCTGCCTGTTTGGCAGCTCAGCAGCGATCATGTAGCGATACACCAGCGATCCTGACAAGTGCATATCGTTGTCGGGATCGCTGGTGTATCGTTATGTGACACCCAGCCTTTACTCTCCTGTCAGGCAGGAGAGGAACTCATTCATTTGGGGTTTACTGTGAGGCTGCAGCATTAGCTGCGGTCCCTGCAGTAAACATTAACCCTTTCTGAAGGATTACACCGTGGGACCTGACTGTGCATGGGATAGGTAAGAATAATTTTGCTTTTTTATTTTATTTTTATTACAGGAAATGGTTTTTGCAGTAAAATAAAAGATGGTCAAAAACATGTGTCTTTATTTCATTAAAATGATTTTTAATTAAAGTGTGTGTGTTTTATTTTTATTTCATGCAATAGGATTAATAATTGATAGTTGTCTAATTGACAGCTCTCAATTATTAACCTGGCTTAAGGTCACCTTTCAATAGCAAGGTGGCTTTAACCCCATATTAACCCATTCGCCACCGCTACAGGGCAATGGGAATAGACGGGCAAAGTGCCAGAAAGGGCGAATCTAATTATAGATTTGTCTTTCCTGGGGTGTCTGGGGGCAGATGTTAGTAGCCGGGGGGGGGCAAAAATAATGGTCCCTCTCTGGGCTATTATTATCTGCCCCCACTCACTGGCTTTGTCTGTCTGGTTGCGAAAATAGGGCGGGAGCCCACGCATTTTTTTTCAGCAATTTTACACCTCATATATATATATACATGTCATTGAATTTGTGACACATATATATATATATTTATATTTGTAGTTCATACACTTCTACATAGTATAATAGCCGCTAATTCAATTGCCGGCTTTTGTGAAAATGCAGAACCCGACATGAAATGACACTTGGTGTACATAGGGTTAACCATGTCTTTTCATGTCCTTTGCTATCTAATTTGCACAAACAATTAAATCAGACTATGTGTGCAAAATTTCACACCTCTAGGGGTTAATTAAAGGTGTAAATTCGTAGCAAAAAAGTCCGTTTTTTTTACAACGAATTTACACCTTTAATTAACCCTAGAGGTGTGAAATTTTGCACACATAGTCTGATTTAATTGTTTGTGCAAATTAGATAGCAAAGGACATGAAAAGAAATGTTTAACCCTATGTACACCAAGTGTCATTTCATGTCGGGTGACCCGACATGAAATGACACTTGGTGTACATAGGGTTAACCATGTCTTTTCATGTCCTTTGCTATCTAATTTGCACAAACAATTAAATCAGACTATGTGTGCAAAATTTCACACCTCTAGGGGTTAATTAAAGGTGTAAATTCGTAGCAAAAAAGTCCGTTTTTTTTACAACGAATTTACACCTTTAATTAACCCCTACAGGTGTGAAATTTTGCACACATAGTCTGATTTAATTGTTTGTGTAAATTAGATAGCAAAGGACATGAAAAGAAATGTTTAACCCTATGTACACCAAGTGTCATTTCATGTCGGGTGCTTCTGTCTTTTCACTGAAGCCGGCTTTACCCGGCAATTGAATCAAAGGATATTTTACTATGTAGAAGTGTATAAACTATACATATATGTATATATATATGTCACAATGACATGTATATATATATATATGTATTCTATGTGTGTATATTTAGTGTTTACAAGGAAAGAATGGGGTTTTTTTAGTTGCGATATTTTGTTCCCATAGACTTACATGGGACTTCCGGTATCGGTATCGGGTATCGCCGATATTTTAGTGATATCGGCGATACCATTCCGATTCCGATACTTTAGCATATCGGAAAGTATCGCTCAACTCTAGTCTGCGGGCGTCATGTCGCGTTTGGAGAGCCCCTTATGTGCCTAAACAGTGGAAACCCCCCACAAGTGACCCCATTTTGGAAACTAGACCCTCAAGGAACTTATCTAGATGTGTGGTGAGCACTTTGAACCCCAAAGTGCTTCACAGAAGTTTATAACGTACAGCCGTAAAAATAAAAAATCCTTTTTTTTTTACAAAAATGATTTTTTCGCCCCCAATATTTTATTTTCACAAGGGTAACAGGAGAAATTGGACCCCAAAAGTTGTTGTCCAATTTGTCCTTAGTATGCTGATACCCAATATGTGGGAGAAAAACTACTGTATGGGCACACGTTGGGGCTCGGAAGGGAAGTAGTGACGTTTTGGATTGCAGATTTTGATGGAATGGTCTGGGGGCGTCATGTCGCATTTGGAGAGTCCCTGATGCGCCTAAACAGTGGAAATCCCAAACAAGTGACCCCATTTTGGAAAATAGACCTCACAAGGAACTTATCTAGATGTGTGGTGAGAACTTTTAACCCCCAAGTGCCTCCCAGAAGTTTATAACGTAGAGCCATAAAAATAAAAAAATCATATTTTTTTTCCACAAAAATATTTTTGCCCCAATTTTTTATTTTCCCAAGGGTAACAGAAGAAATTGGACCTCAAGAGTTATTGTGCAATTTTTCCTGAGTACGCTGATACCCCATATGTGGGGGTAAACTACTGTTTGGGCGCATGGCAGAGCTCAGAAGGGAAGGAGCACCGCTTGACTTTTTCAACGCAGAATTGGCTGGAATTGAGATCAGACGCCATGTCACGTTTGGAGAGCACCTGATGTGCCTAAACAGTGGAAACCCCCCATTTCTAACTCCAACCCTAACCCCAACACACCCCTAACCCTAATCCCAACCCTAATCATAACCCTAACCATAAACCTAACCCTAACACACCCCTAACCCTAATCCCAACCTTAACTTTAGCCCCAACTCTAACCCTAACTTTAGCCCCAACCCTAACCCTAATGGGAAAATGGAAATAAATAATTTTTTTTTATTTTATTATTTTTCCTTAACTAAGGGGGTGATAATGGGGGGTTTGATTCAGGGCCGGCGTCAGCAACTGGCCTACCAGGGCAAGTTCCGGGGCCCTGAGCAGGCGGGGGGCCCACTCGCCGTCGGGCACCCCAGCGCCGTTAGCGGATAAGAGAGGTACCAGTGCTGCCACTGGGTCCCCCCCGATTGCTCAGGGCCCCGGCAGCAGCCGGCGCAATACTTACCTCTCCGTGTGCCTCCTCAGCTCTGGGCTCCAGGGGGGCCTGCAGGGCACCCGCGCTTCCTCTCACAGCAGCGCCGCTGAATGACATCATCATTCAGCGGCCGGCTTTGGCAGAGAGTAAGCGCGGGCGCCGGACAGGTGAGATGTATGTGTCTGTGTGTGTGTGTCTGTGTGTATCAGTGTGTGTGTATGTAGTGCGGTGCTTTGTTTGTGTGTATGTGAGAGAGTGCTGCGGTGCTGTCTGTGTGTGGTGCTGTATGTGTGATGGTGGTGGGGGAGGCAGTGATGGTGGTGAGGAGGCAATGATGATGATGGGAGGAGATGATGATGGGGAGGCAATGATGATGATGATGGGGAGGCAATGATATTGATGTTGATGGGGAGGCAATGATGATGATGGGGAGGAAATGATGATGATGATGGGGAGGGAATGATGATGATGTTGGGGAGGCAATGATGATGATGATAGGGAGGCAATGATGATGATGATGATGGGGAGGCAATGCTAATGATGGGGAGGCAATGTTGATGATGGAGAGGCAATGATAATGATGATGGGGACCCAATGATGATGATGATGGGGAGGCAATGATAATGATGATGGGGAGGCAATGATGATGATGGGGAGACAATGTTGATGATGGAGAGTCAATGTTGGTGATGGGGAGACAATGATGATAATGATGGGGAGGCAATGATGATGATGGGGAGGCAATGATCATGATGGGGAGGAAATGATGATGATAATGGGCAGGCAATGATGATAATGGGGAGTCTTTCCACAGCGCCCTTTCCTGAGCCGTAACAGTGCAGAACGCAGCACAGTGCAGAGGAGAGCTCCATATTTTGTATGGAGCATTATATGGGGACCAGTATCCTGTATGGAGCATTATTTGGGGTCTAATATTCTTTATGGAGCATTATATTTGGCCCATAATACTGTATGGAGGACTGTACTGTCCAGTCTGTACTGTGCGCTGTGAGGATTTGGCGGTTTCTGAGCTATTGTAGAATTTACAATAGATATCAGTCATGTAATGGAATAAGAGAAGTGTTTGGCATTGTACTATACCCATATTTCTCTGCAGTATCTGTGCATCATGAATCGTGGTCTGTGTTAAAGGGGCCCACTGAGACTCTTTCGCCCGGGGCCCATAAAAACCTGGAGCCGGCCCTGGTTTGATTTACTATTTGTAGTGGGTTTTTATGATTGGCAGCTGTCACGCTAAAAGACGCTTTTTATTGCAAAAAATAGTTTTTGCATCACCACATTTTGAGAGCTATAATTTTTCCATATTTTGGCCCACAGAGTCATGTGCAGTCTTATTTTTGCGGGACGAGTTGACGTTTTTATTGGTACCATTTTTGGGCACATGACATTTTTTGATCGCTTTTTATTACAATTTTTGGGAGGCAGAATGAACAAAAACCAGCAATTCATGAATTTCTTTTGGGGGCGGCGTTTATACCGTGTACTTTTATTGTTTTTTTTTATTTACATGAAGAAATGAATTTATTGTGGAATATTTTTTTTTTCTTTCTTTATTTAGAATTTTTTTTTTTTACACATGTGTTTTATTTTTTTAACTTTTTTACTTTGTCCCAGGGTGGGACATCACTGTTTAAGGTCAGATAGCCGATCTGACACTATGCACAGAACTCTGTCAGATCGGTGATGTGACAGGCACTGAGGAAGCCGCCTCCCTGCAGGATCGCGCAGCCATCTTGGATCCGGGGTCCTGCAGGGAGGAGGGTCTCTCAGAACAACGCGATACATCGCGCTGCTGAGGGTCTCAGGGAAGCACGCAGGGAGCTCCCTCCCTGCGCGATGCTTCCCTGTACCGCCGGAACACTGCGATCATCTTTGATGACAGTGTGCCAGGGGTTAATGTGCCAGGAGCGGTCCGTGACCACTCCTGGCACATAGTGCCGGGTGTCAGCTGTGATAATCAGCTGACACCCGGCCGATATCAGCTGCGCTCTCCCCCGGGAGCGCAGCTGATCGCATGTGACGTACTATTCCGTCCATGGGAATTAAGTCCCAAGGTACATGGATGGAATAGTACGTCAGATGGGATAAAGGGGTTAATATCAGCTCACAGCTGAATACTTAGTCATTACTAAGTATATATATATATATTATATATTGTCATTGCCATCTTTATATCTATCTAATCTATGTGTTGATATCTATTCTATTCATTACCTGTCAGTCTGTGATTTTACTGTATGCGGCTGCTGAATTGCCGGCTTTCCTTCTACGTCTGTCAATCTAATATATAAATGTGTGTGTTTTGAAGAATATTTCCTTTGAAAACGATGTATAAATGACAGAGAATTGGTCTATGTAAATGCTCACATTAAAATCGCATTGCTTTTGGATGTAAATTGGATTGTACTCGAATTACACTCGTGCGACTCTCGGCAGGGAGAATCGGACAGACGTTTTATACCTTTAGTTTTACTCCGGCCGTAGTGTCTGCCTCCAGTAGGCGTACACTCCCAAAAATGATGCTCGGCAGAGCGCACGTTTACTGTGTCAGCACCATTACGGGCTCTGGCCTATCAGCGCATACACCCACACAAGCCCCAACGGGGCCAACGCATGGGGGCCTGAAAGCAATGTGAGAGCCCCTAAATCTGCCTGTGATCTCCGTAATGTCTCCTTACTAGAGTTGAGCGATGCTTTCCGATATCCAAAAGTATCGGAATCGTAATGGTATCGCCGATACCCAAAAAATATTGGCGATACCTGATACCGATACCGGAAATCCAATGTAAGTCTATGGGAACAAAATATCGGAATTAAAAAAAACCCATTCTTGCCTTGTTGGTTAATTGTACATGAAGGAAAACAACAAAGAGTAATGTAGAATGTATTGTGGGAGGTTGAGGAGACATTAAAGGCATACATGTTTAACCCAATCCAATGGAATAGCATTAATATTTTTTTTTTGGAAATACGTTTGGATTGACGAAGAAATTGACAATGTTGTTAACCTTTTTTCTATTTTGGCAAATATGTATGTTTCACAACTTCCATGCTCTTCACCTTTTTAACTTTTGACACACTTTCTCCTTCATAATCTTCAGCAGCATCATCTTTGTCATCAAATTATTCTTCATCTTCACCTTCTTTATCTTCTTCGTAAACTTCTTGTTATTCATCTTTTTGTTTACATTACTCATATTGTTCTTATTAAACTATTATTCTTCTTCATATTCTACATCTTCTTCCTCTTCATCTTCTTCATCATATTCTTATTTGTGACAGAGAATCCTGTACTTGTAATCTGTAAAAGTATGAATTTTTCATCCTTCCGTTCTTGCTGTCACAAAAGGTTTAAATTACAACAGTATTTGTCCGTGTTCAGTTTAGCCTGCAGCAGCAGGCATTTTCCAGGGGCACCACGAGGAGGAACGGACTCACCCCCATACACTGCTTAGTCTTCTTCTGCTTAGAATTTAGAGCATATATTTTGCTCTTCATTTTGATCTTATACTTCATGTTCTTCTGCTTTTTGATCTTCTGCTTATTGTTCTTCTGTCTCTTGTTCTGTATCTTGTAGTTTGTCGTAACCTTCTTTTTCCTGTTGGTGATCTTCTTCTGGGTAATCTTATATTTCTTCTTTGTGATGGTGTTCAGGCTGGTTGGCTTGATGCTCGTCGTCCTTGGGGTCGTCATCTTCTTCGGGGTGGTCTTTAGGGTCGTCTAACTTCCGAGAACCAGTTGACGTTACTGGAACCCGGACGGGTAGCAGAAGGTACAAGAGCCAATGCAAGTAACGAGGACCAGCTGACTGTGCTGGAACCCGGAGGGGCAGCAGAAGGAAAAGAGCCAATGGCACAACCGAGGACCAGCTGACGTTACTGGGACACGGTTACTAAGCAGGAGGTACCTGTGCTCCAAAGCACTACCAAGGACCAGCAGATGTTGCTGGAACTCGGATACCGAGATGGAGGCACCTAGGCCAAAGGCACTGCGGAGAACCAGTTGACGGTACTGGAACCCGGACAGGTAGCAGAAGGTACAAGAGCCAATGCAAGTAACAAGGACCAGCTGACTGTGCTGGAACCCGGAGGGGCAGCAGAAGGAAAAGAGCCAATGGCACAACCGAGGACCAGCTGACGTTACTGGGACACGGTTACTAAGCAGGAGGTACCTGTGCTCCAAAGCACTACCAAGGACCAGCAGACGTTGCTGGAACTCGGATACCGAGATGGAGGCACCTAGGCCAAAGGCACTGCGGAGAACCAGTTGACGGTACTGGAACCCGGACGGGTAGCAGAAGGTACAAGAGCCAATGCAAGTAACGAGGACCAGCTGACTGTGCGGGAACCCGGAGGGGCAGCAGAAGGAAAAGAGCCAATGGCACAACCGAGGACCAGCTGACGTTACTGGGACACGGTTACTAAGCAGGAGGTACCTGTGCTCCAAAGCACTACCAAGAACCAGCAGACGTTGCTGGAACTCGGATACCGAGATGGAGGCACCTAGGCCAAAGGCACTGTGGAGAACCAGCTAACGGTACTGGAACTCGGACGGGTACCATAAGGCACCCATGAAAATGTAAGTTGACAGGCCGCAAGCCGTCTGCAGTTACCAAATCACACAGTCCTAGAGTGGGTGCTTGTCCTATTTTCACAACGGAAAGAGCCTTTATTTACATATCCCACAGCACACATAGGAATCACCTAAACTGCAGGCACCATAGAGTCGGATAACCGGAATGCAACATGACAGGACAACTTATTGGAGGCTAATTTACGTTGACACTGCCAGGAAACAGCTGTGGTGCTGTAAACAGGGTGGGCATGAGTCAGTACCCGTGCCAATTACTTACGAGCAACAACTGGCGGTGTTGGAGCCCAGGGATGAGAGGAGGACAGGGTGGAGGCAGCATGACTTTTTGTCGTACACACAGCAGGGGAACAACTGCCATTACTCAACCCCAGTAACACAGGAGCAAGTGTTGACTGTGCTAACAGCACTTACAGGCAACAACTGGCGGTGTTGGAGCCCAGGGTCCAATGCATCGACTTCAATTACTTCCACCTCCTCTCAGTAACACAGCATTGTTGATCAACCATCTGTCTCTTCACCGCCTGCCAAATTGCCCAGTCAGTCAGAGAGTTCTGTACAGGAGCCAGCTGAGTCTCTGCTTCTGTTCTCAGAATCTGTTGGTTTGCAAACAGGGGCCCAGCCAAGCAGCATTCTGGAATGTGAAGAAGAGGGAGCATGCAGTGATGCGCAACAGCTGTGTCTCTCTGAATCTGAAGAGGCGGGTGAGACAGTGCCGATGGTCAGCACACCGCAGAACGCATCTGATGATGATGAGACTCAGGTGCCAGTTTCTGTTGAGCATGGTGGTGGCCAGACCACCCAACAGCAGCAGGTGTTGTAAGAGGTTAGTGGAGATGATGAGGTCCAAGACCCAACATGGCGTGAGGAACAGGAAGGTGGTGGTAGCAGCTCTGAGGAAGCGATTGCCCCAACGGTACAAACAGGAGGGAGAGTTAGGCTGCATACTCTGTTGCCTGTAGCCTCCATTTTGGCACCTGTTCGGATTTCTCTTCCAAAAGTCTAAACGGACGCTCCCAGGACTTGCACTGCGTGGTCCTTTTTTCACACACTTGCAGATTATATTTGCTATGTCAATGCAAGCTGTGTAATCAAAAAGTAAAAAGAGGTAAAGTGTCAGTAACCTCAATACCACAAATATGTTAAAATTGTGCGGAGAAAACACGTAGTTGAGTTACAAAGACACACTGAAGATGTACAGTCTATAGAGAATCACAGCACAAGTTTAACTGCATATGTCATGGTTAAATTTGAAATTTTTATTGCACACTTGATGTGAAAAAAGAAAATAGCTATGAGACGACTGACTGACGTTTTGGGCAACGCAGTGGCCTTTATCAAATAGTCGCTGGAAGAGATAGAAAAATTTACAGTCAATGACAATGTATAATATATACAATATATACATAGGGTGAAGAATATATATACATAGGAATTAGGCAACATGTTAAACATTTGGGTGATACTGTAGAACACGGAGAATTATCCCTCTAGGGCAGGGGTGGGCAATTAATTTTGCCAGGGGGCCGCATGAGAAATTGGGATGGTTTTAGAGGGCCGGACTAATATAATTAACTCCGTTCTACCCAATACTGTATATATACATATGCTATCTTTTCATAAACAAACATTATGTTAAACAATGCAAAGATTTAAAATACAATGAAAATACGGAGGACCTAATTACATCATTATTTAATGATAAGATGTTGAACTGCAACCAGCTTGTGATTGTTCACTTTAGAAAATTGTTAACTTTAACAGTGTTTGGAAAAAACTTGCTATTTTAGGTCAAGATATCATGTTAGTTTTTTAACGAACGGCATCCCTTTAACTTCGTAAAGAACAGAAAATTAAACATTTCAATAACATGAAAATGTTCAATGAGAGTAATCTAGCCTGTTTTGGGCCTGAACAAGTTCATTGAAGTTAGGTTCAATATCTGAGGTGGATATGCGAAGAACAGCACACAAGTGATCATCACTGAGAGAGGATCTGTATCTGGATTTGTTGAACTTCATCAGTGAGAATGTTTGTTCACATACGTAGGTAGATCCAAAGAGAACCAACATCCTCTGAGCATGCCTCCTTATGTTTGGAAAGTTTTCCTCTTTGAGAGAAGAATAAAACTCCAGCAGTGATACTGATTTAAAAAGCTCTGCCAGTAGATTGTCAGACTGCAGATCAATGAGTTCTAACTGGACATCACTGGGTGCATTATCCACACAGCACGCAAAGGGAGAGGAAATCGTGTGCATTTCACTCTCAACTGCTTTGAAGTCTTCAAATCTTCTGGAAAATTCATCATGTAAAGCCGCTAACATGGATGAATACTTGTCGAGGTGATCAGCTGATGGTGTGACTTCTTTCAGTGTTGGCACGTGAGTGAGAATTTTGTCCTTCAATTGGCTAGAAAGAAACTTCAACTTTCTCATGAAAGCTGTCACCAAGCTGAACATTTCATGTGCAAAGAGGCCTTTGCCTTGGAGCTTGGTATTTAGCTCATTCATTAGTGTAGTCACATCAATGGCAAAGGCCAGATCTGCTATCCAGTGCTTATCTGAGAACTCTGGGATGTCTTTGCCTTTCATCTTACAAAAATCCTGAATCTCAGCTCTCAGGTCCCATACTCTTTTAAGCACCTTTCCAAGGCTGAGCCATCTCACAGCTGTCTGGTAGCCTATGTCACTATGTTCACTTTCTTGCTCCTCCAACAATGCAACAAACTGTCTGTGATTCAGGCTCTTGCCCTGATGAAATTAACTGTCTTAGTTACAACATCAACAACATGGCTGATTTTTAGCACCGACTTGCACAGCACTTCTTGATGAATAATGCAATGCAAAAATATCAATTTCTGTTCTGGGTTTATTTCATTCACTTTATCTTGCATCCGCTTCAAAAGTCCAACATTTTTCCCTGTCATATTTGGACAGCCATCGGTTATAACACTTACTTATTTGTTCCATTTTAGGCCCAGTTTGTCCATGGATGCATTTACTTCGGTGAACAAATCACTCCCTGTTGTGGTACCTTTCATTGATCGCAAAGCTAACAGCTCTTCGGTCATCTCAAATTTTTTTGTTATTCCGCGTACAAAGATAAGTAACTGGGCGGTATCACGGATATCACAGCTCTCGTCCAGAGCCATGGAAAAAAAAATAAAATCATCAACTTTGTTTTTCAGCTGAAACTCCAAATTCCCCACAATGTCTTCTACCCGTCTTGTTACGGTTCGTCTGGAGAGGGGCACATTTGAAAATGCTTCTTTTTTCTCAGGACAAATTATCGCTGCAGAGTCCACCAAACATTCTTTGACGAACTCCCCTTCACAGAATGGCTTACTGTTTCTTGCAATTTTGTGGGATATATTACAAAGCTTGTCCTGACGGCTGCATCCCTGGATGTGTGGAGCTTTGTAAAAAATCCTTGCTGCCTTTGCAGTTTTGATAGCAAATCTTCAGATGCCCGTGCCTGCTCTGCCTCTGTCAAGTTCTTGTATTTCTCTGCATGTTTTGTCTCATAATGGCGACTTAAATTGTAATCCTTAACCCCTTCACCCCCAAGGGTGGTTTGCACGTTAATGACCGGGCCAATTTTTACAATTCTGACCACTGTCTCTTTATGAGGTTATAACTCTGGAACGCTTCAACGATCTTCGCGATTCTGAGATTGTTTTCTCGTGACATATTGTACTTCACGTTAGAGGTAAAATTTCTTCGATATAACTTGCGTTTATTTTTGAAAAAACGCAAATATGGCGAAAAATTTTTAAAATTTTGCAATTTTCAAACTTTGAATTTTTATTCCCTTAAAAAGAGAAATATATCACACAAAATAGTTAATAAATAACATTTCCCACATGTCTACTTTACATCAGCACAATTTTGGAACCAAAATTTTTTTTGTTAGGAAGTTATAAGGGTTAAAAGTTGACCAGCGATTTCTCATTTTTACAACAAAATTTACAAAGCCATTTTTTTTAGGGACCACCTCTCATTTGAAGTCACTTTGAGGGGTCTATATGGCAGAAAATACCCAAAAGTGACACCATTCTAAAAACTGCACCCCTCAAGGTACTCAAAACCACATTCAAGAAGATTATTAACCCTTCAGGTGCTTCACAGGAACTAAAGCAACGTGGAAGGAAAAAATGAATATTTAACTTTTTAGCCACAAAAATGATCTTTTACAAACTTTTTTTTTTATTTTCACAAGGGTAAAAGGAGAAAATGGACAGATAAGTTGTTATGCAATTTCTCCTGAGTACGCCAATACCCAATATGTGGGGGAAAACCACTGTTTGGGCACACGGCAGAGCTCGTAAGGGAAGGAGCGCCGTTTGACTTTTCAAACTAAAATTGGCGGGAATTGAGATTGGACGCCATGTCGTGTTTGGAGAGCCCCTGATGCGCCTAAACAGTGGAAACCCCCACAAGTGACACCATTTTGGAAACTAGACCCCTAAGGTACTTATCTAGATCTGTTGTGAGCACTTTGAACCCCCAAGTGTTTCACAAAAGCTTATAATGCCTGAGTGTGAAAAAAAAAAAAACAATTTTCCACAAAAATGATTTTTAGTCCCAAATTTTTGAATTTTCCCAAGGAAATTGGACCCCAAAAGTTGTTGTCCAACTTGTCCTGAGTACGCTGATACCCCATATGTGGGGGGGGGAACTGTTTGGGTGCACGGCAGGGCTTGGAAAGGAAGTAGTAACGTTTTGGAATGCAGACGTTGATGGGGGTCATGTTCCGTTTGCAGTGCCCCAGATGAGCCTAAACAGTGGAAACCCCCACAAGTGACCCCATTTTGGAAACTAGACCCCCTAAGGAACTTATCTAGATCTTTGGTGAGCACTTTGAACCCCCAAGTGCTTCACACAAGTTTATAATGCCCGGGCATGAAAATAAAAAATCCTATTTTTTTCCCACAAAAATTATCTTTTAGTCACTAATTTTTTATTTTCCCAAGGGTAACAGGAGAAATTGGACCACATAAGTTGTTGTCCAATTTGTCCTGAGTACGCTGATACCCCATATGTGGGGGGGAACCACTGTTTGGGCGCACGGCAGAGCTCGGAATTGAAGGAGCACCATTTGACTTTTTCCAACCAAAATTGGCTGGAATTGAGATTGGATGCCATGTTGCATTTGGAGAGCCCCTGATGTGCCTAAACAGTGGAAACCCCCCACAAATGACCCCATTTGGGAAACTAGACCCCCTAAGGAACTTTTCTAGATCTTTGGTGAGCAATTTGAACCCCCAAGTGCTTCACACAAGTTTATAACGTAGAGCAGTAATATTTAAAAATCATATTTTTTCCACAAAAATGATCTTTTCACCCCAATTTTTATTTTTCCAAGGGTAACAAGACTCCAAAAGTTATTGTGCAATTTGTCCTGAGTGCGCTGATACCCCATATGTGGGGGTAAACCACTGTTTGGGTGCATGGCAGAGTTTGGAAGGGAAGGAGCGCCGTCTGACTTTTTCAACGCAGAATTGGCTGGATGCCATGTCGTGTTTGGAGAGCTCCTGATCTGCCTAAACAGTGGAAACCCCATAAATGACACCTTTTTGGAAACTAGACCCCTCAAGGAACTTATCTAGATGTGTGGTGAGAACTTTTAACCCCCAGGTGTTTCACTAAAGTTTATAACGTACAGCCGTAAAATAAAAAATCTTTTTTTTTTTTTTACAAAAATGATTTTTTCGCCCCCAATATTTTATTTTCACAAGGGTAACAGAAGAAATTGGAACCCAAAAGTTGTTGTCCAATTTGTCCTGAGTACGCAGATACCCAATATGTGGGAGAAAACTACTGTATGGGCGCACGTCAGGGCTCGGAAGGGAAGTAGTGACGTTTTGGATTGCAGACTTTGATGGAATGGTCTGGGGGCGTCATGTCACATTTGGAGAGCCCCTGATGCACCTATACAGTGGAAACCCCCCACAAGTGACCCCATTTTGGCAAATAGACCCCACAAGGAACTTATCTAGATGTGTGGTGAGCACTTTGAACCCCGAAGTGCTTCACAGAAGTTTATAACGTACAGCCGTAAAAATAAAAAATCTTTTTTTTTTTACAAAAATGATTTTTTTCGCCCCCAATATTTTATTTTCACAAGGGTAACAGGAGAAATTGGTCCCCAAAAGTTGTTGTCCAATTTGTCCTGAGTACGCTGATACCCAATATGTGGGAGAAAACTACTGTATGGGCGCACGTCAGGGCTCGGAAGGGAAGTAGTGACGTTTTGGATTGCAGACTTTGATGGAATGGTCTGGGGGCGTCATGTCGCATTTGGAGAGCCCCTGATGCGCCTAAACAGTGGAAACCCCCCAAAGTGACCCCATTTTGGAAAATAGACCCCACAAGGAACTTGTCTAGATGTGTGGTGAGCACTTTGAACCCCGAAGTGCTTCACAGAAGTTTATAACGCACAGCCGTAAAAATAAAAAATCCTTTTTTTTTTTGCAAAAATGATTTTTTTGCCCCAATATTTTATTTTTACAAGGGTAACAGGAGAAATTGGACCCCAAAAGTTGTTGTCCAATTTGTCCTGAGTACGCTGATATCCAATATGTGGGAGAAAACTACTGTATGGGTACACGTTGGGGCTCGGAAGGGAAGTAGTGACGTTTTGGATTGCAGACTTTGATGGAATGGTCTGGGGCGTCATGTCGCATTTGGAGAGCCCCTGATGCGCCTAAACAGTGGAAATCCCCAACAAGTGACCCCATTTTGGAAAATAGACCCCACAAGGAACTTATCTAGATGTGTGGTGAGTGCTATGAAGCCCCAAGTGCTTCACAGAAGTTTATAATGTACAGCCGTAAAAAACAAAAAAATAATTTTTTTTGTACAAAAATGATATTTTCGCCCCCAGTTTTTATTTTCCCAAGGGTAACAGAAGAAATAGGACAAATTGCACAATAACTCTTGGGGTCCAGAGTACGCTGATACCCCATATGTGGGGATAAACTACTGTTTGGACGCATGGCAGAGCTGAGAAGTGAAGGAGCACCGTTTGACTTTTTCAACGCAGAATTGGCTGGAATTGAGATCAGACGCCATGTCACATTTGGAGAGCCCCTGATGTGCCTAAACAGCGGAAACCCCCAATTCTAACTCCAACCCTAACCCCAACACACCCCTAACCCTAGTCCCAACCCTAACCACAAACCTAACCCTAACACACCCCTAATCCCAACCCTAGTCCTAACTTTAGCGCCAACCCTAACCCTAACTTTAGCCGCAACCCTAACCCTAACCCTAATGGGAAAATGGAAATAAATACTTTTTTTTAATTTTATTATTTTTCCCTTACTAAGGGGGTGATAAAGGGGGGTTTGATTTACTATTTATAGCGGGTTTTTATGATTGGCAGCTGTCACGCTAAAAGACGCTTTTTATTGCAAAAATAGTTTTTGCATCATCACATTTTGAGAGCTATAATTTTTGCATATTTTGGCCCACAGAGTCATGTGAGATCTTATTTTTTGCGGGACGAGTTGACGTTTTTATTGGTACCATTTTTGAGCACGTGACATTTTTTGATCGCTTTTTATTTTGATTTTTGGGAGGTTAGAATGAACAAAAATCAGCAATTCATGAATTTCTTTTGGGGGAGGCGTTTATACCGTTCCGCGTGTGGTAAAATTGATAAAGCAGTTTTATTCTTCGGGTCAGTACGATTATGGCGATACCTCATTTATATCATTTTTTCATGTTTTGGCGCTTTTATAGAATAAAAACAATTTTATGTAAAAAATAATTATTTTTGCATCGCTTTATTCTGCGAGCTATAACTTTTTTATTTTTTCGCTGATGATGCTGTATGGTGGCTCGTTTTTTGCGGGACAAGATGACGTTTTCAGTGGTACCATGTTTATTTATATCGGTCTTTTTGATCGCGTGTTATTCCACTTTTTGTTTGGCGGTATGATGATAAAGCATTGATTTTTTGCTTCGTTTTTTTTTTTTTTAAAGGGGTTCACTAAAGGGGTTAACTAGTGGGACAATTTTATAGGGGGGGGTCGTTACGGACGCGGCGATACCAAATATGTGTACTTTTATTGCTTTGTTTTTTTTATTTACAGGAAGAAGTGAATTTATTGGGGAATATATTTTTTTTTTTTATTTATTTTGGATTTTTTTTTAAAACATGTTTATTTATTTTTTTTTTACCTTTTTACTTTGTCCCAAGGTGGGACATCACTGTATTTTATCAGATCGCTGGTGTGACAGTGTGCACAACACTCTGTCACACCAGCGATCGCTCAGGCAGTGCAGCAGGCTTCTCAGTGCCTGCTCTGGCAGGCACTGAGGTAGCCGCCTCCCTCCAGGACCCCGGCGCCATCTTGGATCCGGGTCCTGGGAGGGAGGAAGCCCTCAGAACAGCGCGATCACATCGCGCTGCTCTGAGGGTCTCAGGGGGGGCGCAGGGAGCCCCCACCCTGCGCGATCCTCCCCTGTGCCCCCAGTACACCGCGATCATGTTTGATCGCGGTGTGCAAGGGGTTAATGTGCCGGGAGCGGTCCGTGACCGCTCCTGACACACAGTCATGGGTGTCAGCTGTGATAATCAGCTGACACCCGGCCGCGATCGGCTGCGCTCCCCCCGGGAGCGCGTCCGATCGCACGAGACGTACTATCCCGTCCCCGGTCATACGGGCCCAGGTACCATGGACGGGATAGTACGTCCGATGGCAGTAAGGGGTTAAACACAGCTATCTGCTCTCCACAAACTAAGCATACAGCTTTACCTTTGGCTTCAGTAAATAAATATTTAGAAGTCCATTCCTTTTTAAAACTCTGCATTCTGCATCAATCTTCCTTTTTTTAATGTTAGCTGACATATTTAAGGGCTAACTGTGACCCGCAGAGGTCAGGGTCCACTCTGGTGCAAGGATGATAAAGCTCACTGCGTCTGCTGGGACTCCTGTGGTTCCTGATGTATCATGAGTACAGGAGTGGTACACACATACCACGTGCTTCCTCCCTGTCCCCTGCAGCAGCCACTCTGTTCTTCTGACACTCGGGCAGAGAATCGGGACTCCCATTGGAAGAATTGTCTGCCCGAGTGTCAGAAGAACAGAGTGGCTGCTGCAGGGGACAGGGGAGGAAGCACGTGTACTCATCATTCCTCAGGAACCGGAGGAGTCCCGGCAGACGCGGTGAGCTGTGTCCCGCGGCCGGTCACATACAGAAACATTCCCCCCTTCCTTTTCATAACCAGTGTAACACAGCCCAACTCACATGCTCCAGAGACCATACAGAACGCCTGCCCTGCAGGCTCTGGAGCAGCACCAAGGCCCCCACCACCGCCCCCCTATCCCGCACTGACTTATGTGTGGCCCAGCTGCGCAAGGCACACATGTCTCCTGGAAAATGCACAAGAAGGTAACTGTAAAGCTTGATATTCACTCACATCACACACTTCCCAACACTGCCACTAGAGGCATTTCAGACTATTTAGTAGTTTCAGTCAGAGACAGACGGGAGGAGAGGAGTGAAGACTGATTCTTGACAGAGCTCAGATAGTTCATCTTTTGCAGAAGTGGAGGCTGGTACGAGTAGACGGACTTACTCTAGCCTAGTCAGAACTATATCTGAATCTGAAGCTGTTACTCAGAACAAGCTGCCGGTGTTCTTAAGAAAGTGGAAAGCAACTCTCAGAACTACAGCAGTTATACCAATGAGTTAACTGAGGACAGGTCAGTGAGCGCTGGAAGGAAAGCTTACGATTACAACCACTGCTACCTGTGCTTGTGACTCGCACCACGTTGATGTGGTTACCAGGGCTATGGGGTACTCGGAGCCGAGCCCAATGATTTCTATGGGAGTTGTCACTGGCAGCGGGACTCGGTCCGTGGCCCTGGCAGTCATGCGATGGGGAATATTTACAGGGAATTATTAGGATAGGTAGTTCGTGACGCCACCTGTGGTATCTGATCAATTGGACCAGCGCTGCTATAAGGATCTTCACAGGGGATGTTATGGGGCAGCTGGGTGGTAAGTCTCCCACAGGTGAGACTGGTCCCTGGAAGTCTATGGTGATTATGCAGGGTGAAGGTAATAATTCAGTCACACACAATGCAGCTTCTTTTCATACCTTTTACTGGTAGTGGTTCAAGAAGATCCCGGGAAGCTGGTCGGGGTGGAGAATGCACACTCGGGTAACAGCTGAGCAGGTTAGAGGCCTCCTTTACTTCCAATGTATGTGAGTCCAAACTTGCGTGAAGCGAAGTTAACTCTGAACTCTCCAGCTTTCTCAATAGCTACAAAGCCCGGCCAATATTGTGGTGGAGCCCTCTGAGTGGTGAGAACAGAGTCCTTCTATGCAGGGCCCTGCTAAAAGTCCTTGTTCCTCCTGACTCCGATTACGTATCGACACTTAGGGCTGCTCTCTGCGACCTGTAGTCCAGATGCCTCCGGTTATCCTGTTACTATGCTTGAAACACTAGCAACGCTTCGGACTCCGATGTCCGGTGATTTAGTGCAGGCAATCCAATACCTGAAGCACTTTTCTATCTGTCTTCTCCACTATGCCCTTCGCCCTGCTCTCGCTCTTAGCATAAGCACTTGTAGCTTCGATGGTAATGTCAGCTTGTCTTCTAGAGCTCACTGACTAGCTCTCAGTATCCTCCAAGTCCAGACTGGACTGAGACTGAACTGCACTGTCCTCAGACAGGAAACTATCTGCCTTGAGCTCTTCTCAGACAGGAAACAGACTGAGCTCTGCTACGTGTCACTACCTCCTATACCCCAGGTGGGTGTGTCTGGAAGGGTGAGTGAAGTGCATGGATAACAAGCTTTTACGGTTACCTTCCTGTGCATTCTCCTGGATTTTATGTGTGCCTTACATAGCTGGGCCACACACTTGTGTTAAGGGCGAGAGCAGGGCGACAGGCGAGTGGAGAAAGAAGGAAGAGTGACTTCGGTGACAGATCACCTACACTCAGTTTAACCGGACACCGTGTCCGAAGCATTGCTAGTACTTCACAGCTAGTGATAGAAAACCGGAATCCTTGCTGGACTTCAAGTCGCAGAAGGTAGCCCTGGGTGCTGATACGTAACTGGAGTCAGGGAGAACAGGAGCCTGGCTTGGCCGGCCCGATAGGCTTAGTTCTTTCAACGGCACAAGTGCGACATAAAAGGCTCTACCACAATGTCGGCCGGGCATAGTTGCTACAGAAAGAGTTGCACTTGACTTTATGCAAGTTTGTACTCACATACACTTTAAGGAGAAAGGAGGCCTTTAACCTGCTCAACAATTCCCTGAATGTGCATTCTCCAACCTGACCAGCTTCCCGGGACATACCTGCAACATCTACAAGTAAAGGTATGGAAAGAGACTGCATTGTGTGGTGACTGAATTCTTATCTGCACCCTGCATCACCACCATAGACTTTGAGGAACCAGTCCCACCTGTGGGGGACTTAACACCTAACTGCCATAACATCCCTCAGAGATCTACCCTGCAGCGCTGGTCAATCAGATCAGAAACCACAGGTGGCGTCACGAACTACTATAACTACAATCCCCTGTAAATATTCCCCCATTGCATGACCGCCAGGGCCACGGACCGAGCTCTGCTGCCAGTGACATTCCCCATAGACTTCCATGGGCTCGGTTCCGAGTACCCCATATGCCTGGTACCACCAATGTGGTGCGCGTCATCTTTGGCGTCACAAACAGGATAAGAAGCTTACAATTTGTGAGTCCTGTGTGCCTGAATTGGACTGTTTTGTGCAAAAAGACTGTGTTGCATTTTTGTGATTTTTGGCGCCATTGCCCGCCAAAGTACAGCGCTATAGTGCGAGAAGGGGCGTACCTGCAAAAGCGCGCTGAGTCCTGGACACGCCCCCAATGCTGATGACTCGCACCACAATTGTGGTTACCAGGGCTATGGGGTACTCGGAGCCGAGCCCATTGATTTCCATGGGAGTTGTCACTGGCAGCGGGACTCGGTCCGTGGCCCTGGCAGTCAAGCGATGGGGGGGTATTTACAGGGGATTATTAGGATAGGTAGATCGTGACGCCACCTGTGGTATCTGGTTAATTGGACCAGCGCTGCTATAATGATCTTCACAGGGGATGTTATGGGGGCAGCTGGGTGGTAAGTCTCCCACAGGTGAGACTGGTCCCTGGAAGTCTATGGTGGTGATGCAGGGTGTAGTTAAGAATTCAGTCACACACAATGCAGCTTCTTTTCATACCTTTACTGGTAGATGGTTCAAGCAGATCCCGGGGAGCTGGTCGGGGTGGAGAATGCACATTCGGGTAACCGCTGAGCAGGTTAGAGGCCTCCTTAACGTCTATATGTATGTGAGCCCAACTTGCCTGAAGCGAAGTTAACTCTGAACTCTCCAGCTTTCTCTATAGCTGTAATGCCCGGCCAACATTGTGATGGAGCCTTCTAAGTGGTGAGAACTAAGTCCTTACTTTTGTCTGCGCTTGACTCCAAGTTCCCGTTCTCCCTGACTCCGGTTACGTATTGACGCTTTGGGCTGCACTCTGCGACCTGTAGTCCAGATGCCTCCGGTTTTCTTGTTACTATGCTTGAAACAGTAGCAACGCTTCGGACCCCGGTGTCCGGCAATTTAGTGCAGGTAATCCAATACCTGTAGCACTTCTCTGTCTTCTCCACTGTGCCCTTCGCCCTGCTTCCCGCTCTTAACATAAGCACCTGTAGCTTCAATGTGAAAAGTCAGCTTTCTCCTAGAGCTCACTGAGTAGCTCTCAGTATCCTCCAAGTCCAGACTGGACTGAGACTGAACTGCACTGTCTTCTGACAGGAAACAGACTCCTTTCTCTCCTCTACTTCAGACTAATCTCCCCTCAGCTACGTGTCACTCCCCCCTTATATCTCAGATGGGTGTGTCTGAAAGAGTGAGTGGCAGTGAATGCATATCAAGCGTTGCGATTACCTTCCTGTGCACTCTCCTGGATTTTATGTGTGCCTTACATAGCTGGGCCACACATCCCCCCTTGGTTAAACACAGCACTCCCGGGCTGTAAAAGAGAAAAAAAAAAAACATTTTTGTTTTGCATTAAACAACAACATTTTAACACTTCCCATCCGGGAGGTAAGACTTCTTGAACGTTGCATTTTTACATAGATCAATATGCAATTTTCAAAATTCTCAAACTTTTTACAATTCTTGGATGCGGTAAACCCCTGTCTGGGTCCTACCGGTCTTCACTCCTCTTGCTAATTTCGATTACGTCTTCCACTCCTGGGGCTGGAACGACGCGATGTTCCTTAGAACTATTACAAACAAGTCATGACCTGCTATTAGCGTTTGAGTGGCCACAGTTCTTGTGCGAACCACTAGGGGCGCAACGGGTGTCTCAGGCAAATATAAACTTTCCATTGAAGATGCAGGCTTGGGCTGCGATCTAACTGTGGTCGCACCATCCGACTGCGATGCAGAATGAGTCGCAGGGTACAAGACAGAATACTTTGCAGTTTGCGGTGCAGAAGCGGTCACAGGTTGCGTTGTGGGTGCACAGCCTGGTGCGGATACCAACGATGACGCTGCTGGGGCTTGCGATTCCAAGTAGGACGCAGGTGCGCGCAGGGGCTCAGTTGGGAACGCACTAACCTGCTGCTGTCGCTTCTCCCAGTCGTTTTCTATCGCTGACAGTTGGGTCTCCTCCGGTGTCCCTACCGGGGATTGGCATTCTGCTGCGGCCTCCAGGCCTGGCTGGCACTCCGGAACGAGCAGGGCCTCCTCAGCCTCCTTCTCTCCCGCCGCATCATCGGTGGAGTCGGGATCAGCACTTTTGGAGCCGGCCTCCGGTTCTTCATCAGCCTTCTTCAGCAGGGAACTTGGAAAATCAGGTGACGGCATTATGCTTGTGGGAGAGAGCACTGCGTCCCACAGCAGCCGCTGTGTCTGGGCACGCCAGCGTCTCTCTGTCTCCTGCAAGTCTGCATGATGCTGGATTAATCTTCTGAGCACCGCATTCTCCTTCTGCAGCTCCAGCATAGTTTGCTGAAGCTTCTGTATTAGGGATGGCTCCGGTTCAAACAACAGCTTCTCCGGAGAGCAGGGCCTGCGCTCCACCGCTCCACTGCATAGCTGCTCTTGTCCTTCTGCCACCTCGTCCCAGGCCAGACTATAGTTTCCATCAGGAACTGTCTGGTCTCTTCCGTGGAGGCGGGATTTGCGTCTCCTCCTCTTCGGATAGAGGATCAAGAGGAGGCGGATTTCTTTAGCAGTGGGGCAGGACCGCACATTATAGTAGCATTTGGAGAGGGCGGCCATATCTTTCGCGCCACAGGGGGGGTACACGCCCACGAATGCACGCCCACCTTCTTCACCAGCGCCTCAGGGCGCCAACTTGGCGGTAAAATGGCGGTATTTGGTGCCAAATGCAGCAACGTCTTTTTCGCATAGAACAGTTCAATATAGGCAACACAGGACTCACAATTTGCAAGTTTTCGGATCCTGTTCGTGACGCCAAAAAGCTGACTCGCACCACAATTGTGGTTACCAGGGCTATGGGGTACTCGGAGCCGAGCCCATTGATTTCCATGGGAGTTGTCACTGGCAGCGGGACTCGGTCCGTGGCCCTGGCAGTCAAGCGATGGGGGGGTATTTACAGGGGATTATTAGGATAGGTAGATCGTGACGCCACCCGTGGTATCTGGTTAATTGGACCAGCGCTGCTATAATGATCTTCACAGGGGATGTTATGGGGGCAGCTGGGTGGTAAGTCTCCCACGGGTGAGACTGGTCCCTGGAAGTCTATGGTGGTGATGCAGGGTGTAGTTAAGAATTCAGTCACACACAATGCAGCTTCTTTTCATACCTTTACTGGTAGATGGTTCAAGCAGATCCCGGGGAGCTGGTCGGGGTGGAGAATGCACATTCGGGTAACCGCTGAGCAGGTTAGAGGCCTCCTTAACTTCTATATGTATGTGAGCCCAACTTGCCTGAAGCAAAGTTAACTCTGAACTCTCCAGCTTTCTCTATAGCTGTAATGCCCGGCCAACATTGTGATGGAGCCTTCTAAGTGGTGAGAACTAAGTCCTTACTTTTGTCTGCGCTTGACTCCAAGTTCCCGTTCTCCCTGACTCCGGTTACGTATTGACGCTTTGGGCTGCACTCTGCGACCTGTAGTCCAGATGCCTCCGGTTTTCTTGTTACTATGCTTGAAACAGTAGCAACGCTTCGGACCCCGGTGTCCGGCAATTTAGTGCAGGTAATCCAATACCTGTAGCACTTCTCTGTCTTCTCCACTGTGCCCTTCGCCCTGCTTCCCGCTCTTAACATAAGCACCTGTAGCTTCAATGTGAAAAGTCAGCTTTCTCCTAGAGCTCACTGAGTAGCTCTCAGTATCCTCCAAGTCCAGACTGGACTGAGACTGAACTGCACTGTCTTCTGACAGGAAACAGACTCCTTTCTCTCCTCTACTTCAGACTAATCTCCCCTCAGCTACGTGTCACTCCCCCCTTATATCTCAGATGGGTGTGTCTGAAAGAGTGAGTGGCAGTGAATGCATATCAAGCGTTGCGATTACCTTCCTGTGCACTCTCCTGGATTTTATGTGTGCCTTACATAGCTGGGCCACACACTGACATGGCGGCAGGTCCTGTGGGGAGCTTCAGTGAACGCTCTGACATCAGAGCGCCAGCGACTCAGGTCCTGTCTCCACCGCTGTGTCTGTAGAGCTGCAGCCTTTGGAGAAGGTAGGCTCCGATTAACTAGGGGGGCGCAAACATGTCGCAGCAGCCAGCAGACAGCGCGGCCCCGGCCGGCGGCCCCAATGACTTACCACTTGGCGTTGCAGCGCAGGATGGAAATGTGGGCCCCTCACCTGGTCCTGTGGTCCCGATAATACCGCTGACGCTTCCATACATGCCTAGAGCGAAGTGGCTCCCTCAGTACAGCGGCGAGCCAGACACCTGTCAGGGTTCAAACGGAAAATATGCAGTATAATGGGACATGTACCCAATGACAGAGAAGCAAAGAGCTGCAGTGATATTAGGACAGTTGGCTGGTGCTGCAGAAAGGGAAGTAGAGACTTGGACCGCTGCAGACCAGGAGTCAGTGCCTGCGATTCTTTAAAGCTACAGACTATCTTTGAGGACCGCACTGAAACAGATCTCCGGATGGCATTTTACCAATGCTCTCAGAGACCAGATGACAGTATTAGGGACTACGCCTGCCGACTACAGGGGGCCCTGCGAGCTCTCAAACAGGTTAACCCTATAAGTGCCATTGATGAAAGCAAAATGTTGAAGGAACAATTTGTACGGGGACTGAGGTCCCAAGCGGAAGGCAGGACTGTGAACTGGTGGTCCTTGGATCATCCTGATGCTACCTTTGATGCCCTAAAAGATATGGCTATAAAAGGACTGCGACCCCTGGAAAAGCCTGAGGTGGCAACTCAGTATCACCCGGGTGAAGCCACTCTAAAGCCGGCAGTATCCACCTTTTCCCCGCTGGTGGCAGAAGCCAAAACGCAGGTGGCGCCCCTACTGAGTTGGACTGTCTGCGTCAGAAGTGCGCCAGCTGACTAAAAACCTGGCCACTGTAATGAGTGCCCTGCAACTGCGGAAGGAAGAAGGAGGAAAGATCCTGCTAGCCGACTGCCCAGAGGATGTTCCTTGGATGAACCGGAGGAAATGGAGGACGTCGCCTCACCGGAGGAGGACAACGCCCCCCCAGGAGCGACCCCTGATCAGCACCATCCTGCCGAGAGATCATCTGCTACCGTTGCAACAGAAAAGGTCATCTGGCCCAACAGTGTCCTTTAAACGAGCAGATCCTGGGTCCGAGGGCCAACACCCAGGAGTAGACTCATCAGGCCCCTTAGACTGGAATCGCAAGTTTGTGGGAGGAAGACCCTACCTGTCCATCATCCTGGACGGGATCGCAATCCCTGCACTGCTGGATACTGGATCTCAGGTGACCATCATACCTGATGTCCTTTATAATAAGTTTTGGTCCATGGACAGCCTCCAGCCCCCGAGCCCTGACTTTGCGGTGTACGCCTCTAATGGTCTCCCTGTTGAAATACTCGGAGCCAAAAACGTGGACGTAAAGGTGGGCAGAGTGGAGCTGAAGGATCAGGGACTCTTAGTAGTAAATACTGTAAATGAGGAAAATGGCTTAAATGTGGTGTTAGGTACTAACATAATTAGTAACTGTCTGGGAGAAGTTGTGTTTTTGCTCCAACAGCTCGCTGAAGTTGCCAAGCCAAAGCAAAAGGGAGTGATCCAGAGGGAGATCCGGGCCCTGATGTGCCAGCAGCAAGCGAAGCTTACAGATGGTGAAATTGGTAATGTACGGGTAACGGACCCGAACCCCATTGTGATACCCCAATGAGTGAAATGCTAATATGGTGTAGAGCAGCAATAGGTCTGAGAGGACAGAACTACCAAGCAGTAGTAGAGCCCCATCGTTCAGAGCACACCTACACTCTTGACTGCTAGAGGGGTAGTGGAAGTAAGAAATGGGAGAGTACCAGTACATCTTCCAACTGGGGAGAAGATGAAGTAAATTTACCACGTTATGCCACTGTTGCTAAATTACATACCGTAAGATAACAACTCTATTCTCACAACAGAGTCCTTAGCCTCCCGCCAACCAGCGGAGGATAATGACCCAGAAACCCAGGTGGCGGATTGGTGTCAGCAGCTCCATGCCGGGACAGACACCACTTCCGCCCACCAGAAACAGGGAGTACTACGGGTGGTACAGGAGTACGCACAGGTATTTAGCAAACACCCACTTGACTTTGGGACAATTAAGGGAGTACAGCATCATATCCCTACAGGCAGTCATCCTCCCATCAAAGAGCGGTACAGGCCTATACCTCCAGCACACTATCAGAAAGCTAAGGAAATGTTGCGTGACATGAAGGAAGCCGGGGTGATAAGGGATAGTTGTAGTCCCTGGGCAGCACCTCTAGTCCTAGTTAAGAAAAAGGATGGAAGCATGAGAATGTGTGTAGATTACAGACAAGTAAATCGTATAACACATAAAGATGCATACCCTTTACCACGCATTGAGGAATCCTTAGCTGCCTTGAAAACTGTAACTACTTTTCCACCCTCGACCTCACTAGTGGGTACTGGCAAGTAGCTGTGGCTGAGGAGGATCGGGAGAAGACAGCTTTCACCACCCCAATGGGACTCTGTGAGTTTGACAGAATGCCGTTTGGACTCAGCAGTGCCCCGGGAACATTCCAGAGAGTGATGGAGAGCTGCCTGGGACATCTCAACTTTGAAACCGTGTTGCTGTACCTGGACGACGTAATTGTGTACTCCAAGACGTATGAGGATCATCTGAAGCACCTGGCAGAGGTATTCGAGTCACTGTCCAAGTATGGGATGTAACTGAAGCCCTCAAAGTGCCATCTGCTCAAACGAAAGGTACAGTACTTGGGACATATTGTCAGCTCAGAACGAGTAGCGCCGGACCCCGAGAAGGTCACGGCCATCCAGAAATGGCCGGAGCCGAAGAATCTCAAGGAGGTGCGCCAGTTCCTGGGACTGACAGGTTACTACCGGAGGTTTGTAAAAGACTACACCAAGAAAGCAGCGCCTCTGCAGGACCTCCTGGTAGGACAACCCCTCAAGAGCAGAAATCCTCCATTCCACTGGGGTAAAGAACAAGCTGAGGCATTCAAAGAGATGAAAGAGATCCTGACAGGCGATGAAATCTTAGCCTACCCTGATTACAGCCAACCGTTCCTGCTGTACACTGATGCCAGTAACGAAGGATTGGGAGCTGTCCTCAGTCAGAAGCAGAATGGCCAAGAAAAAGTCATCGCATATGCAAGCAGGAAGCTCCGGCCAACTGAGAGAAACCCAGAAAACTATAGCAGCTTCAAGTTGGAGTTCCTGGCGCTGGTCTGGGCCATTACAGAAAGATTCAAGCATTACCTTGCCTCCAGCAAGTTCACTGCGTACACAGACAATAACCCCTTGATGCATCTTGAAACAGCCAAGCTGGGAGCCATGGAGCAACGTTGGATGGCTCGGCTGTCAAACTATCAATTTACCATCAAGTACAGGGCGGGCTGTAAAAATGCCAACGCTGACGCCTTGTCCAGAATGCCGCATGAATCCGACACGGAGGAAGAATCGGATGACCTGGAAGAGATTGAGCTACCTGCATTCCACAGAAATGGGATGATCCATGAGCAACGAGCCTACAGGAAGCGGTGTGGTAAGACGTTAAACCCTTTACCTCACCACAGCTGGAAGGAGACTCAGGACAGCGATCCAGTGGTCAGCCGTATCAAGGAGCTGATAAGACAGGAAGGTTCCTCCTTGGAGAAAGATGCACCTATACCAGCAAAGCTGCTGTGGAATGAGAGAAGCCGGTTGCTCATCTACCGTGAGAAGTTGTGCAGGAGATACGTCGACCCAAGGACCCATGTGATGGTTTGGCAGATAGTGGTACCCAGAGCAGACATCCAAATGGTGTTAGAAGCCTACCACGATCAAGCGGGACACTTTGGCTGGAAAAAGCTGGAGACCCTGTTGAAGTGTCGGTTCTACTGCGTAGGGATGCGCAGCTCCATCGAGAAGTGGTGCCGGAACTGTGGACCCTGTGGCCTCAGACGAAAAGACTACTGTAGTCAGAAGGCACCCCTGCAGCCTATCCAGACGACTCGTCCCTTGGAGATCGTGGCATTGGACCATGTCAAGTTGTCACCAAGCAGGTCGGGATACTCATATGCCCTGACCATGGTGGATCACTATTCCAAATTTCTGGTGGTCGCCCCTGTCAAAGATCTGACAGCAGAGACAGCAGCAAAGACCTTCCAAGCAAGTTTCTGCAGACCACACGGATATCCGGAGCAGGTGCTAACTGATCAAGGTCCTGCCTTTGAAGCTGAACTGTTTAAGGAATTCTGTCACTTGTATGGGTGTAAGAAGATCAGAACAACACCGTACCACCCTCAAACCAATGGCCTTTGTAAAAAGATGAATCACATTGTCATTGACTTACTGAAATCTGTACCACTGGAAGAAAGAAGTCGGTGGCCAGACTTGTTACCTGACCTGGTCGACCTGTACAACCACATACCGGTAAGTTCCACCAACTGCACTCCAGCCTACCTTATGCGAGCAAGACCAGGAAAGCTGCCAATGGATTTGGAACTTGGTGTTGTAGAACCAGAGGCTGATGTCACTGCTGAAGATTGGGACACGAACCGACAGGAACAGTACAGGAGAGTACAGTCATGGCCAAAAGTTTTGAGAATGACACAAATATTAATTTTTACAAAGTCTACTGCTTCACTTTTTCTAATGGCAATTTGCATATACTCCAGAATGTTATAAAGAGTGATCAGCTTCACAGCAATTACTTGCAAAGTCAATATTTGGCTAGAAAATGAACTTTATCCCCCAAAACACATTTCAACATCATTGCAGCCCTGCCTTAAAAGGACCAGCTAACCTCTTTTCAGTGATTGCTCCATTAACACAGGTGTGGGTGTTGATGAGGACATGGCTGGAGATCAATCTGTCATGATTAAGTAAGAATGACACCACTGGACACTTTAAAAGGAGGCTGGTGCTTGCATCATTGTTTCTCTTCTATTAACCATGGTTATCTCTAAAGAAACATGTGCAGTCATCATTGCAATGCACAAAAATGGCCTAACAGGGAAGAGTATCGCAGCTAGAAAGATTGCACCTCAGTCAACAATCTATCGCATCATCAAGAACTTCAAGGAGAGAGGTTCCACTGTTGCCAAAAAGGCTCCAGGGCGCCCAAGAAAGACCAGCAAGAGCCAGGACCATCTCTTAAAAGTGTTTCAGCTGTGGGATCGGGCTACCAGCAGTGCAGAGCTTGCTCAGGAATGGCAGCAGGCAGGTGTGAATGCATCTGCACTCACTGTGAGGCGGAGACTCTTGGAGCAAGGCCTGGTCTCAAGGAGGGCAGCAAAGAAGCCACTTTTCTCCAGAAAAAACATCATGGACAGACTGATAATCTGCAAAAGGTACAGGCAGTGGACTGCTGAGGACTGGGGTAAAGTTATTTTCTCTGATGAATCCCCTTTTCGATTGTTTGGGACATCAGGAAAACGCCTCATTCGGAGAAGACAAGGTGAGCGCTACCACCAGTCTTGTCTCATGCCAACTGTTAAGCATCCTGAAACCATTCATGTGTGGGGTTGCTTCTCAGCCAAGGGAATCGGCTCTCTCACAGTCTTGCCTAAAAACACAGCCATGAATAAAGAATGGTACCAGAATGTCCTCCAAGAGCAACTTCTCCCAACCCTCCAAGAGCAGTTTGGCGATCAACAATGCCTTTTCCAGCATGATGGAGCACCTTGCCATAAAGCAAAGGTGATAACTAAATGGCTCAGGGAACAAAACATAGAGATTTTGGGTCCATGGCCCGGAAACTCCCCAGATCTTAATCCCATTGAGAACTTGTGGTCAATCATCAAGAGACGGGTGGACAAACAAAAACCTAAAAATTCTGACAAAATGAAAGCATTGATTGTGCAAGAATGGACTGCTATCAGTCAGGATTTGGTCCAGAAGTTGATTGAGAGCATGCCAGGGAGAATTGCAGAGGTCCTGAAGAAGAAGGGTCAACACTGCAAATATTGACTTGCTGCATTAACTCATTCTAACTGTCAATATAAGCTTTTGTTACTCATATGTTTGCAATTATATTTCTGTCTGTGATAAAAACATCTGTCAACCACACATAAAAACCAGAGGGCAGCAGATCATGTGAAAATATAATATTTGTGTCATTCTCAAAACTTTTGGCCATGACTGTACAAGCCTGCGTGGAAGATAGTCTCAATAAAGTAAGGGAAAAGCAAGAGACGAACTACAACAAATGTGCGCCAGCTAAGCCTTTTATGCCTGGAGAAATTGTGCTAAAAAGAAAAAGAAGAATGCACAAATTGGATGATCAGTGGGAACAAGAGCCATATGTCGTGCAAAATTCCAAATTTGATAACAGAAAAACCTGTACCATTAGCAAAGATGGAGGAAAAACGACCACCACGGTATCCAGAGATCACCAAAACTGTGTCCAGACATGTTAAAACTTCCCGAGGAAGAACTTGTTAAGGAAAAAGAGAGACCAGGTGAAGTCATACACACGGACTTGGGAGATTTCCCTGCTGATTGGCCTTGTGTCGGAGACGCTGTGATTGTTCCAGTCCTTCAATTTTACCAACCACAAGAAGTGCTTCAACGTCCAGTTGAGCCAGTTGCCGCAGCAGAAGAAATAGTTCAAGAAGAACCTGCTTCTGTAGCATCTCCAGAAGTAGTATCTCAAGGAGTGGAATCCCAAAATGCGGAACCTTCAGATGTTGGGTCTCAAGTAGAAGAATCCCCTGGCGGAGCAGAACCGCATCGCCCAGTCGCTAGCATGCTTGCCAGATCCCTAGAGAGGTGGAGTCGTATTTACAGTTTGCCAGCACGCAGAACAGATAGGCTAGAGACTACTATACCTGACACCACACCACGTAGGTCAGTACGTACAACGAAGGGAAGGTTACCTATTCGGTACCAAGAGTAGTCTGTTGTGAATGGACTTGAAATGAGTTCTGAGCAGAGGCTCCCTTGGTGGTTACAAGCGGTACTGGACTGTCCAGTGAAGATTGTGAGGAGTGGGAATCAGGTGTTACTGACTGGTCTTATATAAGGGAGTCGCCTTCCCATCAGGGTTGCCGGTGATCAATTGTTCTGGTCTCAATCCTTGAGTTCTGTTTCCTTTGTAGCCTGCTGTGTCGTGTCTGCATCTCCTGCTAACAGATAAGACATTTTCTTCTTTTTGTTTTTGTGTTTGATTTTTGCATTTGTCCTGCACTTCTGTGGGGGCCTTCAGGGTCCCCTCCGGGGGCTTTTGCCCTCTCAGTTTAGTTCAGCCACTGATGTTTGTACTTTTGCTTTTTCCAGTTTTTCAGTGGCTGCTGTTTTGATTTTGTTACACCAGAGAACTAATTTAGGTGGTAGAGGTCGTGTGATCTCAGGTGATTTTGAAATTAGTAGAGTTGGTGCTTTTCAGGGATTTTTGGGATTGCAGTAAGTGCCCTTCCTATCCTTTTCTATTTAGGTAGTTTGGGCCCAACGTTTGCTCATACTATTTTCTGTCTGTGTCAGTATTGCATCTTGTCTAACCGCCATTACATGTTTGGGGGCTTCCTATGTTCTTTGGGGATCTGCTCCGGGGCAGATAGCTTTCCTCTTTCTATCTTTAGGTGTAGTTAGTTTCTCAGGCTGTGACGAGGCGTCTAGGACCAACTAGGAACGCTCCAAGGCTGCCTCTAGTTGTGGTGGTTAGTCAGGGTACTGCAATCTCAAAGATTCCAACTTCTCTGGTGTATTGCCTTTTTTACCTGCACTCCTCAGCTACTGTAACATAACAGTATCACCGGCCTAAAAATTGAAAATTGTATGGTACTCACAGAAGGGAAAAAATATTGTGAAAGAAAAAAGGTTGTCAGAGTTGTCAGAGATATTTTTCTGTTTGTTGCATTTTTTTTCCCTCTGTACCTCTGGGTGCTGGGAGGATTTTTTTTTTTTTTTCTCTCAATGGAGTTTGCACAGTTGTCTGGCCGTGTGGATCAGCTTGCCACTGAGGTTCGGAGTATTGCTGCCTATCTTGCTAGGTTGCCTGTTGTGGAACCTAGGATTCCCATGCCATATTTGTTTTTAGGGGATCGAGCTAAGTTTCAGAATTTCAAAAATAATTGTAAATTGTTTTTTGCCTTAAAATCTAAGTCCTCAGGGAACGCAGCGCAGCAGGTTCAAATTGTCATCTCTCTCCTGCGCGGCGATCCTCAGGATTGGGCTTTTTCCCTGACACCTGGGGATCCTGTTTTGAGTGATGTTGATGCATTTTTTCAGGCTTTGGGGTTATTGTACGATGAGCCTAATGTTACTGATCAAGCTGAAAAAGCCTTGTTGGCATTAAATCAGGGTCTTGATGACGCTGAGTTATACTGTCAGAGATTCCGTAGGTGGGCAGTCCTGACCAAGTGGAATGACGACGCTTTGGCGGCTCTTTTTCGGAAGGGTCTGTCAGATAATGTAAAGGATGTTATGGTGGGATTCTCTGTCCCCTCTGGTCTCAATGATTCTATGTCATTAGCGATTCAAATTGACAGACGTTTGCGTGAGCGGAGAAGTATGCGTGGAATGGTGTTGCCTTGTGAACCTGCTTCTGAACCCATGCAGTGTGATAGAGTGGTGTCTGGGGCACAGCGTCATGAGTTTCGAAAGCGCAATGGGTTATGTTTCTACTGTGGTGATGCCTCTCATGCTATTTCAGTCTGCCCTAAGCGGGGAAGACGTTTTGCACGCTCAGTTGTCTTGGGTAGTGTTCAGACTAAGTTTTTATTAACTGTCACTCTGATATGCTCTCTGTCCTCATTTTCTGCTCAGGCTTTCGTTGATTCTGGAGCAGCTATTAACCTGATGGATTATGATTTTGCTAAACGTTGTGGGTTTCCCTTGATACCCCTACAGAAGTCTATTCCCCTACTGGGGATCGATTCTACCCCTTTGGCTGAGAATAAACCTCAGTTCTCTACTCAGGTGATAATGAGGGTTGAACCTGATCATCTGGAGTGCTGTAAATTTTTGGTTCTGTATAATCTGCATGATATTATCGTACTGGGCTTCCCTTGGTTGCAGTCTCATAATCCTGTTTTGGATTGGAAATCTGTGTCTGTAACCAGTTGGGGCTGCCAATGTGTTAATACCAACACTCCTGTTTTTTCTGCCTCCCCCCAGGCTCAGGATGTTCCTGACTTTTTGATTGATTTTTCTGATGTGTTTAGCGAAAGTAAATCTGCATCCTTGCCTCCCCATAGGAGCTATGACTGCGCTATTGAATTAGTGCCTGGTAGTAAATTCCCTAAAGGTCGCCTTTTTAACTTGTCTGTACCTGAACATGACGCTATGCGGTCTTATATCAAGGAATCATTGGAGAAGGGTCATATCAGACCATCCTCTTCACCCTTAGGTGCCGGTTTTTTCTTTGTGGCCAAAAAGGATGGTTCATTAAGGCCGTGTATTGATTATCGTCTTTTGAACAATATTACTGTAAAATATCAATACCCGTTACCTTTGATTTCTGACCTGTTTTCCAGGGTGAAAAACGCTACTTGGTTTACCAAGCTTGACCTCAGGGGGGCATATAACCTTATTCGCATTAAGCACGGGGATGAATGGAAGACGGCATTCAATACCCCTGAGGGGCATTTT
Source organism: Oophaga sylvatica (assembly GCA_033576555.1). Lineage (NCBI taxonomy): Eukaryota > Metazoa > Chordata > Amphibia > Anura > Dendrobatidae > Oophaga > Oophaga sylvatica. The sequence goes on along the minus strand of JARQOD010001732.1, from coordinate 7,903 downwards.
GAGTACCTTGTGATGCCCTTTGGGCTCACTAATGCTCCTTCTGTCTTCCAGTCCTTCATGAATGACATTTTCAGGGATTTTGTGGATAAATTTCTGATTGTTTATTTGGATGATATCTTGATTTTTCTAATGACTGGGACTCTCATGTGAAACATGTTCGAACTGTATTCCAGATTTTGAGAGAGAATGCTCTGTATGTGAAGGGATCAAAGTGTCTTTTTGGCGTACAGAGGATCTAATTTCTGGGATTCATTTTGTCCCCATCTGTTATTGAAATGGACCCGGTCAAGGTTCAGGCCATCTGTGATTGGGTCCAACCTATTTCATTAAAGGCTCTTCAAAGATTTTTGGGTTTTGCCAATTTTTATCGTAAATTTATTGGTAATTTCTCGGTTATTGTTAAACCATTGACTGATTTGACCAGAAAGGGTTCTGATGTGGTGAATTGGCCTCCTGAGGCAGTCTCTGCATTTCAGGAACTTAAGCAGAGATTCACTTCTGCTCCTGTTCTACGGCAGCCTGATGTTTCTCTGCCATTTCAGGTGGAGGTTGATGCCTCTGAAATTGGGGCAGGTGCCGTTTTGTCCCAAAAAGATCCAGAGACCTCTAAAAGTAACCCTTGTGCCTTTTTCTCTCGAAAATTTTCTCCTACTGAACGTAATTATGACGTGGGTAATCGGGAGTTACTGGCCATGAAGTGGGCTTTTGAAGAGTGGAGACATTGGCTGGAGGGAGCCAAACATCAGGTGGTGGTCCTTACGGACCATAAGAATCTGGTTTATCTGGAATCTGCCAAGCGACTCAATCCTAGACAGGCCAGGTGGGCCTTGTTTTTCACACGTTTTAATTTTGTGGTTTCCTTTCTTCCTGGCACTAAGAATGTTAAGGCGGATGCACTCTCGAGGAGTTTCCTTGCGGACTCTCCTGAGTTATCTGATCCTTCTGTTATTTTGAAAGAGGGTGTAGTTCTTTCCGCCATCTCACCCAATTTGAGACTTGCTCTGGAGGGGTGTCAGGAGGATAGGCCCGAGCGCTGCCCTGTTGGAAAATTGTTTGTCCCGGACCAGTGGAAAAAGAGTGTGATGTCTGAGATTCATTGTTCCGCGTTGGCTGGGCATCCGGAATTTTTGGTACCAGAGACTTGGTTAGTCGGTCCTTTTGGTGGCCTACCTTGTCTCGTGATGTCAGGGAATTTGTGCAGTCCTGCGTTACTTGCTCTCGCTCCAAGCCTTGCTCTCGCTCTGGTGGTTTGTTGATGCCATTGCCTGTGCCCAAGAGACCATGGACCCATATCTCTATGGATTTCATTTCCGACCTCCCTGTTTCTCAGAGAATGACCGTCATCTGGGTGATTTGTGATAGGTTTTCCAAGATGATACATCTTGTGCCATTACCTAAGTTGCCTTCCTCCTCTGAATTGGTGCCTTTGTTCCTTCAGCACGTGGTTAGTTTACACGGCATTCCTGAGAACATTGTGTCTGACAGAGGAGTCCAGTTTGTTTCCAGATTTTGGGGGACCTTTTGTTCTAAACTTGGTGTTCAATTGTCTTTCTCCTCGGCGTTTCATCCTCAGACCAATGGTCAAACTGAGAGAACAAACCAGACATTGGAGACTTATATAAGATGCTTTGTGTCTGCTGATCAGGATGACTGGGTCTCTTTTTTGCCTTTGGCTGAGTTTGCTCTTAATAATAGGGCTAGCTCTGCCACTTTGATGTCTCCATTTTTCTGTAATTCTGGGTTTCACCCTCGATTTTCTTCAGGACAGACGGAGGCTTCTGTCTGTCCAGGTGTTGACTCTGTTGTGGAGTGTATGCAACAGATTTGGGACCAGGTAGTGGAGAGGTTGTCCCTCTCTCAGGAGAGGGCCCAGCGGTTTGCTAACCGGCATAGGACTGATGGTCCTCGGTTTAAAGTGGGGGACTTGGTCTGGTTGTCCTCAAGAAATATTCCTATGAGAGTGGCATCTCCTAAATTTAAGCCTAGGTTCATTGGACCTTATAAGATCATGGAGATTCTTAATCCTGTTTCTTTTAGTTTGCTTCTTCCAGGGACATTTAAAATCCATAACGTGTTCCACAAGTCCTTGTTGAAGAGGTTTGTTGAGCCAGTGGTTCCTACTGCTTTGCCTCCTGACCCTGTTCTGGTTGAGGGCAATATGGAGTTTGTGGTTGAGAAAATATTGAATTCTCGTTTTTCTAGACGGAAACTCCAGTATTTGGTTAAGTGGAGAGGTTATGGTCAGGAAGACAATTCTTGGGTGTTTGCTTCGGACATCCATGCTAGGAGACTCATCCGTGCGTATCATAGAACTCATCCTGACCGACCTGGTTGCTCAAGTGAGGGTTCGGTGACCCCTCCTCAAGGGGGGGTACTGTTGTGAATGGACTTGAAATGAGTTCTGAGCAGAGGCTCCCTCTGGTGGTTACAAGCGGTACTGGACTGTCCAGTGAAGATTGTGAGGAGTGGGAATCAGGTGTTACTGACTGGTCTTATATAAGGGAGTCGCCTTCCCATCAGGGTTGCCGGTGATCAATTGTTCTGGTCTCAATCCTTGAGTTCTGTTTCCTTTGTAGCCTGCTGTGTCGTGTCTGCATCTCCTGCTAACAGATAAGACATTTTCTTCTTTTTGTTTTTGTGCTTGATTTTTGCATTTTGTCCTACACTTCTGTGGGGGCCTTCAGGGTCCCCTCCGGGGGCTTTTGCCCTCTCAGTTTAGTTCAGCCACTGATGTTTGTACTTTTGCTTTTTCCAGTTTTTTCAGTGGCTGCTGTTTTGATTTTGTTACACCAGAGAACTAATTTAGGTGGTAGAGGTCGTGTGATCTCAGGTGATTTTGAAATTAGTAGAGTTGGTGCTTTTCAGGGTTTTTTGGGATTGCAGTAAGTGCCCTTCCTATCCTTTTCTATTTAGGTAGTTTGGGCCCCAACGTTTGCTCATACTATTTTCTGTCTGTGTCAGTATTGCATCTTGTCTAACCGCCATTACATGTTTGGGGGCTTCCTATGTTCTTTGGGGATCTGCTCCGGGGCAGATAGCTTTCCTCTTTCTATCTTTAGGTGTAGGTTTCTCAGGCTGTGACGAGGCGTCTAGGACCAACGTAGGAACGCTCCACGGCTGCCTCTAGTTGTGGTGGTTAGTCAGGGTACTGCAATCTCATAGATTCCAACTTCTCTGGTGTATTTCCTTTTTTACCTGCACTCCTCAGCTACCGTAACATAACAGTAGTCCTAGCAAACTAGTCTAGTATGACCCAGACAGGGTTTACTTAATTGTACAAAGTTGTGAAGAAAATTGCATTTTGTTGAGAATGTTATATGATGACAATGTTTACATGCTAAAAGTGATTTTACTTGAAATGTGTTTTCATATGCAAAGGACTGCGTGGCTGTGGACTTTGCCAGCCCAAAAACTTTAAATGTAAATAGTTTGCACTTCAGTGCCCCATTTTGGTTTTACATAAAACCTAAACTACCTCTGAAGAAAAACCCGTATGGTGTGACCTAGAGTGAGGTCTGCAGTCAGAAGTCCTGCAGCCCACCCAGGACCCACGTGGGAGGTTTTTGGTGCGGGTCCTCCACAAGAATCTTGTCTTATACTGTATGTATTTATTGAAAAGTATTTTGATAATTTTCTACTGATCTCTGTACAAATTGTAACGTTTAAGAGTCTGTTATGTTACGGTAGCTGAGGAGTGCAGGTAAAAAAGGAAATACACCAGAGCAGTTGGAATCTATGAGATTGCAGTACCCTGACTAACCACCGCAACTAGAGGCAGCCGTGGAGCGTTCCTACGTTGGTCCTAGACGCCTCGTCACAGCCTGAGAAACTAACTACACCTAAAGATAGAAATAGGAAAGCTATCTGCCCCGGAGCAGAACCCCAAAGATAATAGAAAGCCCCCAAACATGTAATGGCGGTTAGACAAGAGGAAATACTGACACAGAAAGAAAATAGTATGAGCAAACGCTGGGGCCCAAACTATCTAAATAGAAAAGGACAGGAAGGGTACTTACTGCAATCTCAGAAAACCCTGAAAAAACACCAACTCTACTAATTTCAAAATCACCTGAGATCACACGACCTCTACCACCTAAATTAGTTCTCTGGTGCAACAAAATCAAAACAGCAGCCACTGAAAAAAAACTGGAAAAAGCAAAAGTACAAAACACAGTGGCTGGACTAAACTGAGAGGGCAAAAGCCACCGGAGGGGACCCTGAAGGCCCCCACAGAAGTGCAGGACAAAATGCAAAAATATAGCAAAAACACAAAATAAGAAATTCTCTTATCTGATAGCAGGAGATGCAGACACGACACAGCAGGCTACAAGGGAAACTGGAAAGAAGGATTCAGACCAGAACAATTGATCACCGGCAACCCTGATGGGAAAATGACTCCCTTATATAAGACCAATCAGTAACACCTGATTCCCAATCCTCACTAGTACCGCTTGTAACCACCAGAGGGAGCCTCTGCTCAGAACTCATCTCAAACCCATTCACAACAGTACCCCCCCTTGAGGAGGGGTCACCGAACCCTAATTTGAGCAACCAGGTCGGTCAGGATGAGTTCTATGATACGCACGGATAAGTCTCCTAGCATGGATGTCTGAAGCAAACACCCAAGAATTGTCTTCCTGACCATAACCTCTCCATTTAACCAAATACTGGAGTCTTCGACTAGAAAAACGAGAATCCAATATTTTCTCAACCACATACTCCAGATTGCCCTCAACCAAAACAGGGTCAGGAGGCACAGCAGCCGGAACCACTGGCTCAACAAACCTCTTCAACAAGGACTTGTGGAACACGTTATGGATCTTAAATGTCCCTGGAAGAAGCAAACGAAAAGAAACAGGATTAATAATCTCCATGATCTTATAAGGTCCAATGAACCTAGGCTTAAATTTAGGAGATGCTACTCTCATAGGAATATTCTTTGAGGACAACCAGACCAAGTCCCCCACTTTAAACCGAGGACCATCAGTCCTATGCCGGTTAGCAAACCGCTGGGCCTTCTCCTGAGAGAGGGACAACCTCTCCACTACCTGGTCCCAAATCTGCTGCATACGCTCAACAACAGAGTCAACACCTGGACAGACAGAAGCCTCCGTCTGTCCTGAAGAAAATCGAGGGTGAAACCCAGAATTACAGAAAAACGGAGACATCAAAGTGGCAGAGCTAGCCCTATTATTAAGAGCAAACTCAGCCAAAGGCAAAAAGAGACCCAGTCATCCTGATCAGCAGACACAAAGCATCTTAGATAAGTCTCCAATGTCTGGTTTGTTCTCTCAGTTTGACCATTGGTCTGAGGATGAAATGCCGAGGAGAAAGACAATTGAACACCCAGTTTAGAACAAAAAGTCCTCCAAAATCTGGAAACAAACTGGACTCCTCTGTCAGACACAATGTTCTCAGGAATGCCGTGTAAACGAACCACGTGCTGAAGGAACAACGGCACCAATTCAGAGGAGGAAGGCAACTTAGGCAATGGCACAAGATGTATCATTTTGGAAAACCTATCACAAATTACCCAGATGGTGGTCATTCTCTGAGAAACAGGAAGATCGGAAATGAAATCCATAGAGATATGGGTCCATGGTCTCTTGGGCACAGGCAATGGCATCAACAAACCACTAGAGCGAGAGCAAGGCTTGGAGCGAGAGCAAGTCCCGCAGGACTGCACAAATTCCCTGACATCGCGAGACAAGGTAGGCCACCAAAAGGACCGACTAACCAAGTCTCTGGTACCAAAAATTCCGGGATGCCCAGCCAACGCGGAACAATGAATCTCAGACATCACACTCTTTTTCCATTGGTCCGGGACAAACAATTTTCCAACTGGGCAGCGCTCGGGCCTATCCTCCTGACACCCCTCCAGAGCAAGTCTCAAATTGGGCGAGATGGCGGAAAGAACTACACCCTCCTTCAAAATAACAGAGGGATCAGATAGCTCAGGAGAGTCCGCAAGGAAACTCCTCGAGAGGGCATCCGCCTTAACATTCTTAGTGCCAGGAAGAAAGGAAACCACAAAATTAAAACGTGTGAAAAACAAGGCCCACCTGGCCTGTCTAGGATTGAGTCGCTTGGCAGATTCCAGATAGACCAGATTCTTATGGTCCGTAAGGACCACCACCTGAGTTTGGCTCCCTCCAGCCAATGTCTCCACTCTTCAAAAGCCCACTTCATGGCCAATAACTCCCGATTACCCACGTCATAATTACGTTCAGTAGGAGAAAATTTTCGAGAGAAAAAGGCACAAGGGTTACTTTTAGAGGTCTCTGGATCTTTTTGGGACAAAACGGCACCTGCCCCAATTTCAGAGGCATCAACCTCCACCTGAAATGGCAGAGAAACATCAGGCTGCCGTAGAACAGGAGCAGAAGTGAATCTCTGCTTAAGTTCCTGAAACGCAGAGACTGCCTCAGGAGGCCAATTCACCACATCAGAACCCTTTCTGGTCAAATCAGTTAATGGTTTAACAATAACCGAGAAATTACCAATAAATTTACGATAAAAATTGGCAAAACCCAAAAATCTCTGAAGAGCCTTTAATGAAGTAGGTTGGACCCAATCACAGATGGCCTGAACCTTGACCGGGTCCATTTCAATAACAGATGGGGACAAAATGAATCCCAGAAATGAGATCTTCTGTACGCCAAAAAGACACTTTGATCCCTTCACATACAGAGCATTCTCTCTCAAAATCTGGAATACAGTTCGAACATGTTTCACATGAGAGTCCCAGTCATTAGAAAAAAATCAAGATATCATCCAAATAAACAATCAGAAACTTGTCCACAAAATCCCTGAAAATGTCATTCATGAAGGACTGGAAGACGGAAGGAGCATTAGTGAGCCCAAAGGGCATCACAAGGTACTCAAAATGCCCTTCAGGGGTGTTAAATGCCGTCTTCCATTCATCCCCGTGCTTAATGCGAATAAGGTTATACGCCCCCCTGAGGTCAAGCTTGGTAAACCAAGTAGCGTTTTTCACCCTGGAAAACAGGTCAGAAATCAAGGGTAACGGGTATTGATATTTCACAGTAATATTGTTCAAGAGACGATAATCAATACACGGCCTTAATGAACCATATTTTTTGGCCACAAAGAAAAAACCGGCACCTAAGGGTGAAGAGGATGGTCTGATATGACCCTTCTCCAATGATTCCTTGATATAAGACCGCATAGCGTCATGTTCAGGTACAGACAAGTTAAAAAGGCGACCTTTAGGGAATTTACTACCTGGCACTAATTCAATAGCGCAGTCATAGCTCCTATGGGGAGGTAAGGATGCAGATTTACTTTCGCTAAACACATCAGAAAAATCAACAAAAAGTCAGGAACATCCTCAGCCTGGGGGGAGGCAGAAAAAACAGGAGTGTTGGTATTAACACATTGGCAGCCCCAACTGGTTACAGACACAGATTTCCAATCCAAAACAGGATTATGAGACTGTAACCAAGGGAAACCCAGCACGATAATGTCATGCAGATTATACAGAACCAAAAATTTGCAGCACTCCTGGTGATCAGGTTCAACCCTCATTATCACCTGAGTAGAAAACTGGGGTTTATTCTCAGCCAAAGGGGTAGAATCGATCCCCAGTAGGGGAATAGACTTCTGTAGGGGTATCAAGGGAAACCCACAACGTTTAGCAAAATCATAATCCATCAGGTTAATAGCTGCTCCAGAATCAACGAAAGCCTGAGCAGAAAATGAGGACAGAGAGCATATCAGAGTGACAGTTAATAAAAACTTAGTCTGAACACTACCCAAGACAACTGAGCGTGCAAAATGTCTTCCCCGCTTAGGGCAGACTGAAATAGCATGAGAGGCATCACCACAGTAGAAACATAACCCATTGCGCTTTCGAAACTCATGACGCTGTGCCCCAGACACC